>MU863965.1:116743-155593 GCA_033296885.1 Triangularia verruculosa | reverse complement strand
TTGGTGGTTGGAATTGGTGGTGATGTAGGTGGTGGTGGTGAAGCAGGGGTCGAAACCGGTTTTTGCAGTACCAATTTTTTTGTCCACCGCGTGGCAATGTAGGTAGCCTACGGGAAAGCAGTGTAAGACGACGATCTGTGAAGCAGCACTCACTTACCTGCAGTGGTACACTTACACACAAGGCACCACATCCAACCCCCAACCCGCCCCTAGGCTGCTCCTGCAAAGTCGAGTCACTTGACGACCACAAAAAGAGGCGTAAAACAGCCAAATATGAAAATGATCGGCCGGTTCTCCCCCGGAATCCGAGTCTTTCCTATCCAACTGTCGCCCATCCTCAGACACACCTGGCTACAATGCATAGATACAAAAGTGCACATGACCCCTTTTGCAGTGTTGCACCCCCTCGGTAAGGGATGTACCGCTCTACTCGGAGGCGAGACACCCGCCCGGCCGGACTGGAACATTATACATACAGTACATGCATACAACGGGGAACGGCACTTGATACCATTTTTACACTTGAACAGCCGTCCGTACATTCCGCCCCATACATTGCATTGGGGACTTTAGCGAGGTCGAATCCTAAAATTCGAGTCCCGCGATTTCCATATTGTGGTTGCGAAAGTACACCTTGTGTCCAAGAAAAGCGTGATCGACGACACAGTTACAGCCAGAACAATCAACCGGGTGAAAATCCGGGGTAAAATAATAACCATAAAACCAAAGCCAAGCTTTTCTCAATAGGTCATATGCCCACACGTAGATCTCACCAGGGTCTGATTATCAGGGTCCAACCGCCCAAGACAACCCTGAGGGAGTGAAAGCCGGAACCGATTCCCGAACTTCCAACGCCGACCTGAGCATCGTGATCTATCCACCTCACGCACGCGACAGTTTTCTCAGGGTCCCTGGGGTCCATCCCAACTTGAGCACCCTGAATAAAACGGGCTCTAGTCTATCCGTTTTGTTTGTCTCAGTTCACCCACCCACCAACCCACCACACCGTCTACTAGAAAAGACTAGGTGACCCTTAAAGACCCCTATCACAGCCAAAGTGGTGGACCCCTGGATTAAACCTGAAGGTCACAAGTTCATACTAGATCCCCTACGCCAAGGCCGAGACTTCCACCTCAGTTCACTCATACCGTGACGAATGGTATTTTCAGGTTCGATGGTGACCACCTGTCTTGGTCCATTCTTGTAATTGTCATTGTAATGGCATTGCTCCTGAATAGGCACCATCGCACAGCATACACGACAGGGCTGAACAAAATCTCTAGCGCTATCCTTCAAAAATAGCATCTCTTTCTGATCACGGGGTCATCACAATTTTTCGAGCCTCTGTCTCTTTTTCTCTGCTCCAGCGCAACCCCCGGCCGGTCACGGTGACCGTTATAAGTGACAACACACAACCCATACCCAAACAAACGTTATGTTAAGCGCCGGTTAATTCTCGCCTTCATACCTAGCTCCAACGGTCGCGCGTAGGAACAGGGAGAGCAACAACCGAGCCATTCATGCGAGTTGTCGGTATAGAGTACGGCAGTTTGAATTACCGTTGATCCGTATCCGTTACATGCAAGACAAGACGGGGCCAGTGAAGCCACACACTCAACCAATCCAGTTGCAGCTCGCTTTTGTCAAAGACTGAACTGGAAGCCGAATAGAAACGGCTTCACATGGAAGCGCTTACATGACCGATGGTGTTTCCACAGTGAGAACTTGTTTTTTTCCCATGTAGAGGATCGTCAGCGTGGTATTGAGTCAATTAGGCTGGTGGCCATGTTTTTGAGGCTATCGTTGTGATCGACGACAAATGATAGTCCTGGTAACTGGTCGCTGTAAGAGTCGTGGTGTTGTTGATGAGAAGCCAAAAGACTAATTGATCGTTTCGGCAACACCACTTACCACTCCCAATTGTTCAATCGCGCTCCGTTTCTACGTCGTTAATTGATCAGTTAAGTCGAGCAATAAATTCAGTCTTACTACTGAAATTCTCATCAGCTACCGTCGTCGTCGTTGTCGTCGTGGGTTTCTCTCCACCGCCAGGCAAGGAATAATCGTCATGGTGTCGCCAAAATTCAACCCCGCCCTGTCAGGCAGGTTCTTTCTTTCCCAAGGCGGGTAGGCAGGGTGATTTTGAACATGAGGCATCCACAGAGGGGCCAGCATATGCAAACTCCAAAAAAACACGTCGCGGTAGCATATCCTCTTTCTGCTCGCCCTGCTGTCCCTCGTTAAAGTGGCTGTACAACAAGTGCTGTTGTCCTCGTTCTCACGTGGATCGGGGCATATACCCCCCCCCACCCCCTCTCTTTAAATTATCGCCATACCAGCACGACATCGACCATGCAGTTGAAGTAAACCGGTTCCGCCGTCGAGGTGAGAAAAAAACAATGAAAAGAAGAGGGGAAGCTCCGCTTTCAGGCTCCCGGCTGATATCGGTCGGGCTCTGCTACGCACTGTCGTGAAGAGTGCGCGGGATTGTTTGTTGATAAGACCACAGCGGTTAGAAACACGTACACATAATCCAGAGGCGGCCTACTGCTCTGGCCCCATGGCAGTTCGTGGGGCAGGGGCTCATCAGAACAAGTCAGGCGGACTCGCAAAACAAAACTTCAGCGGGCATCCGGGCCTGTGAGAGGTCCAGTTCTCTCCTTCAATGAGAGGGGGGTTCCGGCGAGGGCGGGGTTGACAGCCGGGCGGGGCGGGAGGGGTAAAAATAAGGCAGGCTTGCACGGCGAGATTCGACCTCATCAATCTGTTGTTTTGTTCTCTCCGGTTTGCCCCTGTCGGCCGTTGTATCATCAGGAAGGAGGTTTGGTTTGTGTCCACCGGATTGTGTGATCATAAGGCTGCGATGAGCTGACGGAGGCCCAAGGTGCAAGGAAAACCCCTCGAACAAGGAAGACTGTTTCGGCAGGAGAGTTTGGACGAGATGATTAGGTAAGATGAAAGTATCATCTGACTCGCCCAGCTGGGGTTTACGCTACCTAGGTTTGGGGTAAAAGTACGGCGCAGTTACCACTTTAACAGCGCCACACCCGCGTCGCCTGAACTCCGACCGAGCAATTGTCAAGGGTCACCAGCCACATAACCCAGACGGGCACGTGTGCTCATGGACAGCATGGATCATTTGTGCTTCATGCTTGAACCTCACGCCCTCAGCAGCACTGTGATCACCAACAACACAAAACCGGGATGTGATTCGGTGCTTCCGTTTATATCTACCTGGCTATCGCGATTCAGGATAGCGGTATGTTTTAAGTCCTATGCCAAAAGCAGAAGGTTCAGCAAAGACCTTGTCCAACTTTCGAGGCTGACAAAAGCCCCAGTTTCTGCTGGCTGGAAGATGTAACAAGAAAAAAACTTCAAAAAACTCTGCTAGCCTCGCCAATCGGGCCATTTCTTTGCATCGTCAACATGGGTGTGACAAATTTCGGCACTAGGCAGTCGGGCCGTGGCCGGTGGAGTGAATAACAGCATTGCATCTCACGCAAGGCAAGGGACCATGAAAGGTCCACCGGATGGGAAAATCCCAGAGGCAAGTTCTTTGCAAACCGAGGGATTGGTGCGAATGCTACGGCGTAATTTATCAACGACCACTGCGCCGGACAGGGAGACGGGGAGCCGGAGGACTTCATTACGGATGGCGGCGGAAGAAAAAGAGAAGATGACGACGGCGGCAACGCCGGTGATGACCATTATCCGGGGTTCAAAGTGCAACTCCACATTGTTCTGGAAAACCCGAGCCCGACACTGAATCCCTTCCTAGCTCTCGGGATAATCTTAATATCAACCATCAGCGTTGACATGGTGTGTACATATTGAGCCGGTCGGCCACGTGCCGGCTAATTCATCTTTTATGTACGAAGCTAAAGCTATAACCTACGGTAATGACTGACAGCTGCAATGCGAGGCTGAAAGAGAGACATGACATGGATGAAAATAACCGTCGGGACGGCACTGCTAGCCTACGTACGACATTTACGGCCGATGAATCCTTCCAAAATTCGTCTATTTTAGCTTACACATAGCGGATGCGAGTCTATCGTGAGTCCTTTTTCTGGCTGCAATGCAACGGCCGCTATTGGAAAGTCAAAAATGGTGAAACGGTGACCGCTCATTTCAGCAGCTTCCAACGTTACAGGCTGCACCGAGAATATCGCCTATCTGGATGGAGACTCACTAACTTTTTCATACCAACCACTTCTTCTGATCGTCGATTTTTGGCAAGGCTGAAAACAACCGGTTTTGTTGGCTCTTGTTTGAAAGTGCTTGATATTTGGCCAAAGCTCATTTGCATCATCACCAACCCAATCGCACTCGCTTACCCTACGCCGGGTTTCGGTTCTGCGCAGACGACAGCTCGCTTCTGCCCTCCACGTCCGCGGTTGCAATTTCCAGAGACTCGGGATATCTGTTCTCTTTTCCCTTCGGCTGGAAGGACCGATATCCTGCAATAAGTATCATGCAAGATTACAGTTCAGGTGAATGTTACCCTGACGTGGGCACCGGAGGGAGTTTCCCACCTCCTTGGTTTCGGAGCTTTATTTTGGTAAGGTGGTATCCGCTGCCGAAACTGCGTAAGCGATGCCAGACGAACCGTTGCCCAGGGCTGGGGGCTTTGACGATGTTACGTTCAAAACCGATGAAACTCTTCGGAGGGAGGGGAGGCCCAAAAAGAATTGATCTGGCCTTTTGGGGGCGGGAGGCTTTCCCGGTGCGGTTTGTTTTTGGTGTTTATGCTGGTGGTGGGTGTTTTTTGTTGTTTGGGATGAACGATTAGCCACCGTTTTTCTGACCCAGCAAGGTAAAACGGTTTTCCCCACAGGCGATCGGTTTAGACTGACTAGTGGAGATGACAACGTCACCGATCAACAAAAACGGTTGCAGGCCATGCACGACACAGTCTTCTGTTGACTTGCATTTATATTGATCACCGATCTTTTTTAATTCGTCATTGAGTTTCTGATGTTGTAAGGAACATAATGGGATCTGCATGTTCACTGCCAACTTATTTGTTTTGACAGCGGGTAATATCGCTCGTGGTTGTATGGCACTGAACGAGACAGGCTTCACTGCCATGCATCCACCGTTTTCTTGTGATCGAGATAAGTCTCGGGGAGAGGCTCGGTCGTATACAAACACCTCAAGAAGCACAAATGTCAAACAGAATATGCCCGATCTCGCCAATCGAGAAATGTCAAAGTAAGGGAGAGCATATGAAAAAGGGAGAGCTACCCGTGCTGCTCTTGCTCCGGATCCCTGCGATTGCGAATCTGGTATCTGATATCTGATTCTCCTCACTATGATGCAAGGGAACCAGAGACAGAGAGACTTCCCTTGTCTCACCAACCTTCCTGTATATGTATGTTTCACAATAGACACGCCCCCTGCTTTTTTCGCGTTGATCGTTTTGTCAATCAGGTCCAGTTCTCTGGAGTTCACTTTCATGCGCGGGAAGTCGATCTTGACGTTGGGACCCCGTTGTTGCTGTTGCTGTTGACGTTTGAGCGGGGGCGGGGAAACTCGGGGCGCGAACGGCGGCGCGGGACAGAAGACGGATTGACGCAACCTGGGCCGATTCCTTTCCTCGGCAGTCGGTCAGATGGGGATGGACTTCTCGGCATCCGAAGCAGCGAGGATTGCCGTTCCGATTCCGAAGTTATTTGATCCCGAGCTGCAAACCTTTTTATCAAGGACAGAACGGAACGGAAGGAGAAGGGGGGATGCTGCAGATGGGCCAGAGAAAAAATTTTAGTAGGTAACTTGCAGTTTAGGTCTTACAGATCGTCGACGGCGTGATCTGTCCGATGTAGACAGCCGCTAGATGCTCAGCTATCACTCGACATGACAGCTTGCCTCGACAACACCAAAAAAGCGGGGATGGTGAGCAATGACATGACGGGAAGAGTGATAGGTCGCAGACCCAACCACGCCCTGGACAAAAAGAGAGAGATTGCAATATAGGAAATAGGCGTTTAAAGATAGCAAATGAGTATCGTAAGATAGTTGATAAGCCTTCGATGAAATTCCAAGCCCTGTGAAATACCTATCTTATAAGGTCTCTTGGGCCTTCTTAAATGCCTATAAATTGCTTGTAATACTTCTCGACTACCTACCTATCTTTCAAAGTGGTTGGCCTAGTTAGCAGTCTCTAACGCGCCAACCACTCGGCCACTGGCATCTCTGATAGTGGCTGTAGTCATACATGCATCACGCAAGAATCAGATGCAGAGTGTCCTGCAGTCAACCGCTAGTTGCACCTAATAACCAGCAGCCTCGACGAGATGCATGAGAGATGCAGCTTGAGGGAGGAGAAGCTGTCCAGCGGCGTGCTGCATGTGTCTCATCCCTGTCTTGCTGTAGCCGCATTGGCACACACCAAGATCATCGTGGAAGTGGTTCATGATTTAAAATCTCACGACAATGCAAGTTTTGTTTCTAATTCCTGTCTGTTTGAGGTGATGAAATGAGTGAAGCAGCATGAAGAAAAACGAGGGAAACGGTCTTGCACACAGACTCTGTCTTGTAGTAAGAAAAGGTCTAGATGCTGGTGGCGAGTTTGATAGGTAGTCTCACGGAGACTTGGTTCGATTTACAAAACGTGTTTCTATCGTTCATTTGTGTCTGTGTTGTAAGACTGATGATATAAATTACAAACCCAGGTTCCCCGAGTGGGGAAGGCTCGTCATGCTTTAAAGGTGTGGCGAATCCAGTGTAATATTTCTTATGTATATTAAGCCTAGCAATATATATTTTCCTCTGCTATTAATATTTTATTACTCGGTATTTTCTTTTTATTTTATAACTTTCCTGACGATTCTAATTACTTAATTTATCTATCCCGTTTAATTCTTTATTTTATTTACTAAACTTTAAAAGATTTTATTATTAAAAATATCGAAAGTTTAAATAACTAAAGTATATTAATTTTTAATATTAATTTTTTTTTTTAAAGTTTTTAATTATAATTTAATAACTAAAATTATATATAGTAATAGTATTATTAAAGTTTTTTATTACTTTAAAAATTTAATAAGTAAATTTATAATAATTTAATCGAAAAAGCTTTTAAATCGGAAAGTCTATAATAATTTAGCCCGAAGTAATAATAATAAGTATTTTTAATAATACAATTTTAATTAAATATATTAATTAAAAAATATAATTAATAATATTATTTTTTATTTATTTAGTAAATAAAGATACTTTATATTTATTTACGTTAAATTAAAGTATAATTAATATAGTATACATTATTTAAATTATACGGATAAAATAATATTAAAAGCGCTTATTTTATATTCGAATAATTATAAGTACTTATAATTATTAAGCTTTTCCTGTATTTTCTATGGTACGAGGCGGCCACTAGCCAACTCAAAAAAGCCCACTTCAGCCCGGTTCAGTCACCAAACAAACCCAGGCTCTCGAAACAACTCGAAACATGATTTGCGCGGTTGGCAGCATATACTAAGAGGTTGCTTATGATAGATGTTAAGCCCGGGAACAAGGCTTGGATGAGGAGACAAAATAGAACAGCTCTCGAGAAAAAGAGGTGTGCACCGCGTTCCGGGAATTCGGATTGAGTCCTGCAAGCTGAACCAATCTGCCGGTGGTCATTTATCTGATGCAGGCCTCGGCGCTGCAAGAATTAATTGATTTGCGATAGACGACTGCAGCCATCTACGACAAAAATGCAACTCTCTGGACCTTTTGGCGTTCCTCCCTTTTCTAGCCCGAGAAGATTACCGACATCATGTCGTGATGCCACCGTACTCCGGCTCCGGTTGTGGTTTTCCATCATCTGTATCCGTATCACATCTCACATTTTTCTGACTTCAGCTGACGGGCGGGAATATGTTTGGGGTGGGCAGCAAACCAACCAGCCGGCCGGGGAAGAATCCAGGCTTCCGGGCAGCGGACAGATCCTTGGGACGATCCGCAGCCAGGAATCAGGGGTTGGTCGTCACACATCATCACAATTCACATGTCTGCTCTCTTACGACGGCCCTTTTTCCCCTCCCTAAGGTTGCAATTCCGAGTTATACTGCCCCTGTTGGCATGCTAGTGATGGAAGGTTACATACCGGGTCTCGTTGGTTCTGAGTGCTTTCGACGTGCAGTAAACCAGGCTTCGCAAAGGCCGTGGTGCTTGTTGCTGAGAGACAAGGGAGCCAACCTGTTTGATAGTTGTCAATAATCCAGAAAAAGTAATGATGGCGTGGTTCGATGAGAGAATAATGTCATCCCAGCTTGTTACCCACGTGCGTAAATTCCAGGCTATTGGGATATGCAATTGCCTCTCTTGGACATTTCCGGACACCGACGATGAGGTCCCGAAGGGTCAGATGAAACTCGTGGCAGTGGATCTTCCTTGTCGAGACTGATAGGGAATACACATAATAGAACCTTGGCTTGGGATGACGGTCAGAGGGGTCAGACACCCCTACATGAGCCAGCACTGGCAGGTAACAGGTGCGGTTACAGAGGACGACGGCCGGACCAGGGTGTTTCGCATGCGGGGGTTGGTTCTCTAACGTGGGGGGTTAAAGTTTGCGAGGGGTAGCCATGTGTACGAAACGGCAGTTGCTGATTGGACGGCGCGTCTGGGGACGCAAGCTGACACTTCTTGACTTCTTCTCAGAGCAGGTGACCGCCGTGAGCCGCAAGCGAACGGGAGCAGTCCGTATGCACCCGAATTGCAGCTCGCCACTGAGAGGGGAAATAAAAGGATGCAACTTTCGCTTCCACGGTTGCTGTCATGAGACGCAGTTTCCTTTGATGACCAGAAGGACAGCAAACCATGTTTTGCTTCATTTTGGCTCAGCTGAGAAATCAAGTTTTGCACAGAAAGAAAGCATCACCATGTTCCACATGATATGAATATGGCCTGAGGGTTGTTGGTGCAACCCTGGGGTTTTATGGGGAGATCAGATTGGCTTGTTTAACGCGATTAGCGTCAGAGTTCCGGAGATTGAAGCACTGCAGCCCGCCGGCAACGGACTTGTCTTGTTAATATTGTTGCTTTTTCCTATCTTTCCGGCCTCCGCGAACTTAGCGTTCCCGGATTTCAGGATTTGGCCAAAATCGTGCCGCCAGATCTCAGGGTTTTTTGCACCAGTACTCTGAAATAACGACGTCTGGATTGAGTATATCGTAGTGTGGACAGAGGGTGAGATCTTACCTTATGGAAAGCCCAGCCTCCACGACCAAGTCGGTCGGTTCTCAGCCGCGCCTATGTGACGGAGAACTCGGTTTGACAGATCCTATCTTCGCGTTCTCATCCCTTTCCTCATCGTTGGTTGCAATCCACTCCAACATTTGCATCAATCAGCCCCTGTCCTGCGCATGTCACGAGGCTGAAAATCCGAATATCGAATTTCCAGGGAGCGCATGCACCCTGTTCCAAACCCACGACTTCAATATGACCAGGTTCTGGTCAACCACTGCGCTGGAAGAATCTGGGGAAGGTGGGAAGCTCTGATTGTAAGACAACAAGGGGGGGTTCGACCTGAATTTGGCAACAGAGAGTTATCGAACCACCCCCAAACCACGCGGAACAGCAGGGCCGCTTCCGCTGACAGGGTCCCTGGCAACGGCACAGTTGCTTGTGAGCGAGAAGAGGTCTTGGCCACAGCATCTCTAACTCGGTTTGGGCTGTGATGAAGGCTGTTGTCAATCCTCGGGGTGGGGTGCACACGTTGGCTCCTGCGAAGGGAAGGAGCATGAAACCTTTCAGAAGCTGGCAGAAGAAAGGTTAGAGATTCCCAGGACAAATGTGAGAACTGCGAATCAATGCAAGACAAAAGACGCAATCTACGCCTGACGGTCCATCATCATCATACGCCATGGCAGGTCAGGCCCAGACTGCGACTTCAGGCCGATGTTCGGGCTGTTGTTGGTTGCAGATGCTTCCAGGGTCCAAGTCTGTGATATTGTGGTGCCGAGAGGCTGAGGTCGTCAGACATGCCATGCTTGGTGTTGCGATAGGAGAGACCAAGTGCATATGATGAGTGTCTGCCTGATGGTTTATGAGAAGCGATGTGACATCGAGTCCCGCGTGAATGCGCTCATCGCATTGAGCAACTGGCGTAAGGGGTTGGCTGTGGCAATCGGGATCACGAGAGTCAGCGGGATGAAGGGGGCACGAAAGGAGAGCCAAGCTTGGAGCAAGGACTCATGGTGACCAAACACATCACCTCACCTGCCAGACCGACCACTCAGCGGTCGCCATCACAAACCGTGTCAGCAAAAAGGAGAGTGTTGCCGTCACTGATTCGACCGCAGCCTGCCCTAACCAGCGAATTGGCCCTCTTTTTCTCGTTTTGCTTTCTCGCAGGGCCATGGCTTGGTGTGTGTTAACTTTGCACTGGCATTGAAGCTTGGGGGTAGGCTTGGAGCTGCTGGCTGATGAGGTGGAGGGAGCAAAAGCCGGTGACGTCTTTGGGGCAGTAATTTGGTGAAATGCCATAGGCTGGGGGCGGCGAATGGGCAATTCACGAGGCCGGCTCGTGATCACGGGTTGATCAACAACAGGCACGCTGGCGCGCCTCAGAAGAGCCGTGGGCCGAATTGACTGGCGGACCATCGATCCGCTGAGACGGCGGCTTCAGGGTGAGCGCTGGTGGCGATTTGCGGGGAAGAAGACGGGAGGCCTAGGCTTCCCCAGCCAGAGCACCTGACTTCTGGCTCGACAGACGGCAGGGCATGGGCACGCAAGGCTCCCTCCTGACTGAACTCTCGGAGGGGAGTTGGCCGTTTGGAAAGAGCTCAGATGAGCGCAACGTTTTTGCTCCCGTTGCTCACGAGGTTCAGAAAAAACGCTGTTGGCTCACGCCGGGAGATTTCCCCGGACGCCCTCTTGTCTTGTCCCCTTCAGGGAATTGCTTCTCTTTTTGAGGCTTGGCGGCATACCAACGTGACCTCCATTCCTTTCCGGGTATTAGCTAAACCTTTTGGGAATATCCTGACCCTGGCAAGGAACACCGTTTGCGAAAACGCGCATGACCCAGACGCACAAGCCGAGAGTGAGCCCGAACCCCACGGGAAGACAAGATGACCAGAGAGGCTTAGCTGGGACAGTATGACGCTAAGCTTTCTAGAGTAGTCACGCCTTCAAACTCTTGCCACATCAGGCAAAGCGCCAACCCACTCTGGCTCGAGGCTTTTCGGTCCGTTCGTGCGTGCGAATTGCACACTTATCCCTGAGTCCCGAGAAGACAGAACCCCCTGCCCAGGTGCCAAATCGCTCTCAGAGTTTGTACCTGCGGTACCTTGGTGTCTGGTCGCTGGCTCAGGGCGCCTCTTGTCTGGTATAGCGTCCCGTCTCTCAGCGCGTGGCCGCGTGTGCTTGTCGTAGATCACAAGCTCGTCCGTTTTTACAAGAGCCATGAAAGAAAGGGAAAAAGAGGCTTTGCTTCCCACGAGATTTTGCGGGGAAGAGTGACTTGTGCAAGAGAAGGCAGTCAGTCAGCAAACGAAAAGGCCACCCCCCTTGTAGCCCCTGCTTTCAGGTCCCTGTCGGTACGTCGGGAACTTGTCGTCTTGTACATGTACCGGCGACTGCGAGTGACAGGGATAGGGTACGCTGACAGGGGCGCTCTCAGGTCGTGGGTACCTGCCCAAGGCAATTGGTTTTATTCACCGCGCAATTGAAATCCACTCCCCACCCACTCCCACGCAGCCAGGCCCAGCCCTCCACTTCGGCGTCCCTACAATTGCCTTATTACATGAACATCCGCTCCCCACCACACCTCACTTCCCTCTCCATCTCTGGTCTGCACAAACCGACCTCGAAACACCGCCGTCGAGATTCGATCACCAGCTTCAGCGACCTGCTATCCGACACGCAGTAGCCACTACTCCAGACGAACACGCCACCCGCTGCGACTCAATTAGCAGTCGCTGCGCAGGAAAGAGAAAACAGGGCACACCATCTACCGTCGACGGCCCACCCACGGTTTGAGCTGGAGAGGTCGACTAGGAGGAACAGACTTCGACCACAATCCACCACAACCACAGTGCCAGACGCTCAGTCGACCCAATACGAGCAATCCGCCAGGTCTCGAACGTGCGCCACCGGTGAAGAGCAGATCCGTCAAGACATACGGATCGCTTCGACAGCTTCTGATTATTCAAGACGAGACCAATCTTCGCGATCGCCAGCCGCGAGAGTTTCGCCACGATTTATCCTGACTGCATTATCGAATCTGCTCGAGCACCCGAGCAGCCACAGCAGTCATAATGCCGCAGTCGTTAGAAATACCCGTCCTCACAGTGGACGCCAATGTTATTCACAAGGTGGATACCGCCAACCCAGAGAACCTATTTAGCATGTGGACAGGTGAGTTTTCTCACCCGACTCGACCGTCTGGGCCCCAAGTTGTGCTAACACACTACGCAGTTTTCGCCAAGTGCCGTGACTCGGTTGCCCACGGCAGAAGACTAGAAAACCTGAGCTGGCGCCTCTGGAATAGAGAAACCTTTTGCTGCGAGAACGGTGAAGTTTTCGTGTCGTCTTCCGCCACAAGCCAACCCCGAGATATTCAATATCCTCGCGGCGTGAACGACGACGAGCTTCCACAGCTCTCCGGCAGCGTCGACTCGGTCGCTGATGAAGAGGCCGTCGACCTCTCATCTGAGCAAGGCCCTCTGGATATTGTACGGCCAAGGATCCTGAGACAAGACTCCTGCGCTAGCAGCCGCAGCCGAGGCCGCGAGAGACACATCACATCAGACGAGCTGGAGAAGATGGTGGTTCAGATTATGGATGGCAAGGCTCCTCTCGAGCCTCTTGAAATTTCTCTGGCCCCATGCGTCGAGAAGCCATCCTGCCCACCCGACAGCGAGCACTCCGGCTCCACGACCGACGAGTCTCCTCAGACTTCTGAGAATAACTCACCTCAATCCCTTCCTTCAGAACCCGAGCAGCCGGTGCCCGAGGAGCCAACCATGCAGACGATTGTAACCCGTGGCTTTTCCACCTCTCCAATGCCTACGTGCCGCATCACCTCGCCAGCTGCCTCTTCTGCCTCTCGCAATGACGCCATTCCCCTTCCCACCGAGGCCCCAGCGCCCCAGTTTGTTCAACCCAAGAAGCAAGCAGCGAGGTTTGCACTTGGCGGCTCGGGCTCATGCTCATCAGGCTCAGACAACTCCTACTCCCCCGAGAAGGTGGAGATTCGAAAGCAGGTCCCAGCCAAGTCCAAGATGTTCCAGGTCGGTGTTGGCTCGTCGGACGAGGATGGATCTCTCAAGGTCCCTCGGATCCTTCCCAGAGCTACCTCCATGATCAATACGCACAAGAAGACAGCTTCCTTCAACAATGAAGTTGTTACCCAGACATTTGAGTCTTCGGCCATCAGCGACTCTGAGGAGTCTGAGTATCTCGACGAGAGCGCGATTGACGATGACGAAGATGACTGGGAGGAGGATGAGTCCGCCGAGGAAAGCGGTAGGTCGAGCATTGAGGAAAAGATTCACTTCAAGCGTGTCGACTCAACTGCCAACCTCACCTCTCGGCGTTCTCTCCTCACCCTTGCGCTGGCGGGTAATACTGGTCTCAGCCGTGCTCAGAAGTTCTCCAGCATTGCCTCGCAGTCCACCTCCGCTATCCCTCGGACCCGGGCCGCGCTCAATGGGCCATCCGTGGTTGCTTCCCCGAATGACTCGGATGATGCGCCATTGACGATGAAGAGCAGAGGACCTTCCCGCGCCCCCCCAATGCGCCCCATCACCGAGATCCCTCGCTCTCAGGCTCAGCCCATCAACGCCATGGCAATGGGCATGCACCACCAGGCTGCTTTCTCACCACGCACCACTCGCCGCAATATGCTGGCGACCGAGCTCACTGAGTCTCTTAGGAGGAACCTCCTTCACGAGCGGTCGCAAAAGACATCGACTGCCAACGCCGTTCTCAAGCGGCGCCACACTTCACACGACGTTGCTAACCTGAAGCAATACCCCGAGCGTCCTTACATGAAGAGGGACAACGGGCCCAACAACCAGAAGGCGGACGATAAAGTCTTCGACAAGAACGCTTTCACCGGTTACCACGCTCAAGGCTGGTAAACACATCCACTGATCAACACACCAATCACATATCACCATCTGCACATAACACGTCTTCACTTTAAGATACCCAAGCAGGCAGCAAGCCGTGGCATCTGGCAAGCGGTCACAGCTGCCGTGTATTATTTTTGATTCTAGCATTTGCGAAAGCGACTACGGTTTTACGACACATCATAGCATGAATCGGAAGGCGTTTTGCAAACTTTCATGGGCTTCTTTTTATTCCGGCATTGCATTCATCAGTTCGACCCCTTAATCACTGGGTGGTGGGAAGGGAACTAATTGGGGGTCGAATGGTCTTGGGCTACGCATCGCTATGGTTTTTGACCGATGTTTACAATGGATGGCATCACTGCCCTTGGCTCTTTTGATTGGGAGAGCTTTCTCATTGAACCGGCGTTTTTGTTGATTTTTTTTCGGGTTTGGGGACACAATGATACCACGATCAGTCAGCATTGTTTCTTTTCACCTGATCGACTGTTTTATTTCTGTCATAGCAATTGGTCATCGATATGACCATTGCGTTTTGTTCATCGAATTTTTCACATGCACACACGCCCACACCACACAGGAAAAAGAGGAGCAGACGAAAAAGGGTCGGATGGCGGACTGGCGGTGGACTATGGGCGGGGGTGTTGTACGTTAGGGCTGAGCCGGACCCGACCCCCTTCTCCTGGTTGTGTGGTGGTTGGCAAGTGTGGGGCATGCAGAGCTAGCAAGGAGGAAGGAGGGAAAAAGGAAGCGTGTTGGCAAAACAACACGAAAGGAGGAAAAATGAAAATGGTCAGGCAGGGAGCGGGGTGGTTAAAATCTTTTTACAAATAGGAAATCAGGAAAAAAAAAACCAGTAAACAGAACAAAAAGAACAGGACAAAACAAGCTGAAAAGAATCATGACAACTTTTGTGCCAACACCTGCTTGAGAATTGTATACTAGGTACCTACTCAAGGTTGTGTCACCCCATTTCAGGGGCATATGGAAATATCAAGCGTCAACTGTCTATTCCCCCTCCTCCCACATGGTGAATGCATTCATCATAGGGTCATAATGCGGGGAAGGTGGTCACTTCAAAGCATGCGATGGTTTGGGACATGTCAAGTAGCATGTGAAAGAATTCCATGATGTGTCTCTGGTACCTGAGGTTTCTCTCTTGACATTTGACACAATGCGGGGAAGGGCTTGAACGGCGCGAGGGGTTCGAGAACGCCTCCCCTTGCGGCTGCCTTGTGGAGGGTCGTATGATGTTCTTTCTTTCATGAAAGATTTCACACAGTGTGAGGAGAAGGTATTATTGTTTTGTTTTCAACAGTTTCTTTACAGTCATTGAACCCGATATCCCTTATATGGAGCTTTTGAGCGTCATGTAACTTGGGCCGTTTGTGGCATGTGAAAGCTCTATGAAGTAAATGCATGTTTTTTCCGAACAGGACAAGAAAAACAGGGAACGGGTGTGGCGGATGTGGCTGCGTTTAGTAGTTAACTTTTTCCGATTCTTTCTCTGTTTTGTCATGGGGCCGGGAGGAGGAGAAGAAGCTTTCTTTGTTCAGGTGTTCACGGATTGTACGAGAGCCGGTGTGGGGAGTGGTGTTTAATAATCTCAGTTCACCACGTGGAAGGTAGTCTGTGTGGGGGAATGGGCTGGGCTTTGGTGGCTTTTACGAAGTCGAGGGCAAGTGACAAAGACAAAGAAAAGCTTGTGTGTGTGTGTGTGTGTGTGTGTTTGTGTGGGCATGTGAAGATGAGATGGTTGATAGCGATGTGGTGGAGGTGGTGATGGAAGTTTCCGTCCCGCTCAGGGCCTCAGATCTGATCGCGGTGCAAGGTCGTTAGTTGCGGTAAATGCCGAGATCTGGGGAGACGACGGCTATCCTCTGGATCTCGAATCCTTCAAATCTTTAGTCAACCGCTTTCCGTCGAGAGGTCAGGTATCGTTGTCTTGATACTGCTATAGTTTGATAGCATTCCCCCAACATCCCAGATATCAAAGTCGAATGGTACAACCAAGAATACAATAAATTACCCGGATTGCTTACACCCGCCCTTCCCCTCAAAGTCCCATTCCCGGTATGGATCCAAATGTTACTCTACAGGGGCGAAAATCCTCCATGACATGTACACAGGTACCTCTACCGTAGGTTTAAGCTATACACTACCGAACGGTTGCGACTTTATCCCCTCCATTTTGCCGGCGGGATGTGAGTGGCAGCTGCTGCTTCAAGTCCAGAACGCCCTCACCCACACCTCAGACCACGACAGCTCTTTGTTGTACAAAGGGTGTGTTGCATTTATATCCACCAGTTTATCGTATTTGGGTATATTGTCCTCTCTGCCCTCCAATTGATCGGTTTCGAGAAACCCAAGATGATTAAATTCGATCGAGCCTAGCCAAGCAAACGGGAATTGGCATGCTGCTGTGTTGGCCAGAGTCCTTTCAGGTAGGTAGGCATGATGGCTGAGGCTGTGGTACTACCTAACTGCGAGGGCGGGTGGTACCCTACCGCTTGCTACCTTGAGATGGGATGGGAAAACAACATCTCCGGGGCCTAGAATTATGGGAACGGTGTGAAGAAGTGAAGTCCGGGGGGCGGAGAGTGCCATGCCACGGTTCTTTGTCTGTGTCAACCTCTAGTCGCTTTTCCTTTTACCCCGGATGTGGCTGGCTTCGATAGATGGTTTGTATCATCTCCCGGCCATTGTGCTTCAGGGGCGCCGGGCCGTCAAGTCAATGGGGAAAAATCACGATAGTTGTCAGTTCAACCGTTTGCGGAGGACAAGGGGAGGGGGGTCGACGTAGTGTTGACAAGAGGTCATGAGGTTTGGTAGATTTTGAAGAGATCAATGCAATGCAGGCTCGCCGAAATCTGATGAGACTAGGCCCAGTTGTCAGTTGGGCAGAGGTGAGGGTGGATATGATATGCGGCGTAAGAGCAGACGAGATCCCAAGACATGCTTGCTTGACCCGCATTGAAGCGAATCCTCTACTACTATTGCCTGCACAACATATTCGTGCCAGATCCACTTGATCAACAAAGTAAGGCTGGTGGTGTTTACCAGTGTACAGGCGCCAGATTATTGTTTCTTTGTTGCTTATTTTGCACGGCTTCTGGTAACACATCATATAGGACCCCTGACTATCAAACTGGGCGGCGGCAGTGCAAGCAACGCGGGATGATGTCTTTGAGCGAAATCCGGGGTCTCCGGAGCCCCGCATCGGGTGGCTGCGGGGTGAACGGAGAAGACGAAGAGGGTGCTCAAAGACTGCTGAGCCCAGTTGAAGACGGACAAAACGGAGCTATAAGGAGGAGGGTTTGTGGCGGTTATCGCGTCCATCGACAGACAGTGGTTGGCCTCATCCTCTGTACGTTCAGTACGTTGCAGATGCCGAGAACGAGGCTGAAGGTGGAGCCAATCGGGGAAGATATCGCGAATCTGGCCCACTGTTCTTCCATTCGTTTGGTATGATTGGGATGCTTGTTCTCATGGCTTTTGGTCTGCTGTTATCTGGGAGCTTTGGACGAACTGTCCATACCTCGGAACTGGTTGGCCGCTGTGGCCTGGCTGCTGGTCTCGAGGCTGAAGAATCCCGGCTTGTGCGGAATCGGAGGTGACGCCATCACTCCCAGTCCGTTTTCAATGTTGACCCCTGGGCCTGGCGACAGTGGCAGAGCACTAAAATAGACGCCCAAGGCTGCACAAGTCTCACGATGTTCCAGCGCTGGTATCGCTAACCAAAGACATGCGGGGAAACGGGGAGGCGCTACGGAGCTGTGCGGGGATGACACAGCCCTAAGGTGAAAAACCGGGAAGCTGAGCTTCTCTTGCATTCAACGCATAAACATTGGAAACAGTCGGTGAGCATCCCGTTCTTTGAACACCGCTTGCCTGCATTTTCCGTCGGAAAGGGCGCAGATCTCACGATCAGACAGATCTAAATCAGATATGGGGCTGCCTGGCTCAGCAAAAACCACGTCAACAGTACCATGACCAAGAGGGTCCGTTGGCGTGACCGCGTGATCGGAAGAGACTTGAGCTCCACGGAATATCTGAGGTGTCGTAAAAGAGCCCCAATAAGGATGAACGACACGCTGTCACATCGTAACAACATCCCACGCCTGGAGCTTTTTACCGTTTGGAGATTCTCGACCACCATGATCGGGTGCTGTCCTCGAAGATACCTAGTTAGATAACGGTCAATTTTGGAATCACAGTATATATTCCATGCGGATGGCGGGGGTGCGATCCGAGAGAGACGGCATTGCAGGAGGCTTGCAGTGAGGCGGTATGCGGTATGTAGGTATGTTGATATGACATATGTAGGAGGTGTGAGTATTTCCAGCAATCAGAAAACCGGAATATTTTATCTGGATGACTTCAAAGAATTTTTATCAATGGGGACAGCAAACAACGCATCAGACATCGGTTGGATCGTAGCTTCCGCAGCAAGCACGCCTTCGATGCACAACAGCAGCAAGCCCCGCGCTATGCCGCAGAGAGGCAGGAGGGGTAGCTATCTAGCTTCGCGGGAAGGAGGTGTCGTGTTGCATCACTCCCGTGATAAGCCTTATCGGCCGAGTCGTTGCTGCCCGTCCCGCCAGCCATCGTGTACAACTCATCGTCGTCCATTCTGCTGCCCGCTCACCGACTTTTTTTATGACTGCAATCTTTGTGTCTGGCCTCTCCGCTCGGGCAACTCTGCTTCTCCCCGGGCCATTCCTGGCCAAACGATGCTCGTTTGTCACGGCCATGGCGATATCCATCTGTTCGCCATCTCGGACACAGCGTGGGGGATTTGTCATCACCTATCACCGTCCGGAATCAACTTCGACCTCGGCCAACAGATGCTCCACGGTTCTCAGTCCGGCCCTCTCACAGGGAGCTGAAGAGCCAGCTGACACCAGAAATTGCTGATCGACATTTGGCTTGCAGCATCTCCTGTTCGAGGCACGTCTTTGCGGAACCTATGTATATACACTTGGCACGCCCAGCACCCGCGCTCTGTTCCAGATGCTTGAATGCACTCATGTTGTGGATTTGAGCGGGCTCGCTGTTTTGTCGGGGCTCCGAACCAAGCCTTTTCTTACACCACATTGGCCAACTCCTATACCCTCACCTGGACGCACGACAAACCTATGGCCCAGACACAGCGATAAATTTGCTTCCACACGGTCTGAATAATTGTTACGTATTGGTTCAACAAGATTGGGCACGACGGGCATATTGTGAGTCTGAAGCTGAGCCTGGGGCCCTGCTTCGTGGATGAGACAGCATCGATGCCCCAAAGCGGCGACACACATATTGGGCATCGTCTAAAGATGTATGATGCGATCAACAGGGACCCAGAAAACGGCCAGCAAGCCAGCCAGGCTGTCATCCGCTATTCATCACGTCCGGCTTCAACTCGGCCGGTCTGATGGGTCGGCCCTTTGTCGGTCAACATCGGCGTATTACGGTGTAGTCAGGACTGCGTCCCCCCCGCTCCGGTCAGCGTTTCAAACCTCGGTTAGTCTCCGGCATTCTTCCGGGAATCAGAACGGTAACCGACCCCATTTTAGGAAGTCTTCTAGAAGCAGTCGCCGGCCACACCACGCTGCTGGTTTGGAGGGGCACCGTTGGCACATGAACACGACGCAGTTTAGCCACGGGCGCCGAGGCTATCGTTCCCTTCGACCTGAAACGTCTCCCGCTACCTGCTCATCGCCAAGTAAAACTGACTCGATGACGAGGGTGCAGCGGCCACGATACCAGGACTGACGGAGCTGCCGTTTCATTTAGGGTTCTTCCAGCTTCACCGAGATGGCGACTGACTCGATCCTTTTCTACTGTGTGAACCAGGAGCTGGGCACTCGGTGTACATCGAGCGATGTACACGGTACTTGAGGACCCTCAAAAGAGGTTATGGCGAGGCCAGATCCACATCAAACGACGTGGCGAGAGCTTAGAGCCGGTCTTGGACCACAAGCATCACCCACGTGCTTGACATGGTGGACGTTCATCTGGACTTTCAAGCCTCTATTATTATGACTTCAAGGATGGCAACCTGACAACAAACGCCCCTTCCTGCCCTGTGCCTCGCCCCAAGATCGGACAAAGTGGTGGCCTCTGAGGTCACAGAGCCCAAAAATGCACAGTTCTCGTCTACATCATGGTTCCCCTAGATGGAGGTCCATACCCGGCAGTGTTTAGAACCTGAGGAGAACATACCGGGGATGGAAGTACCGTGTCGGTCTGTGTGCCTTCTGCAGATGATAGAGCAAAGTGGACCACCACGTGGTGTGCTTGAAGTCAAGTCATCGGAGGGGCAGGCACCATCGTGGCACCTTGCGGAGAAATGCTGTCTCGTGAACCTTTGCTGCTACGCTCTGTCGTTGCTGATTAGTGATCTTGAGTTTGAATCTCTAGATTTGGCATGTGGTCCCATGAGCATGGTTTGTGTACATCATGGCATCTGCGTGCTGGACCGTCAGAAAACCACAACCAAGACTGGGGTTAGCATCTACGAGTCTTTGTTGACAGATTGAAACTCAAACCGGACTATACTCACAACGAAGTTTCTCGTTGAATCATCTAGAGGGATGTACTCTGCCCTTTTTTCAAGCTGTTTCATACCCTTCGTTTCAGAGCTTGGACTTTCTGTGTAGATATGACTATGATATCATAGCGACCCTTAGCCTCGACTTTTCTCCAAGATGAATTTTGCGGATCAATTTAAAGGAATTAGAGTTTACTTTTTATCTCTTTTATCAATTTAATAGCATTTGTTTTTTATTCAACGAAACAGCCACTAAATACTGAGACAGACGGGCTAGCACGCCAGAGTTTATGCGCTTCCTCTTCGTCCGGGCCTCTGACCGCGGATGGTGCAGAAACAATATTGAGTGTGCATTTGGATGCGAGGCCGGAAGCATGTGCTTCAAGATAGGTTTTGCGGGGAACGGGGGAGTCATGGGTTGCGACGTTGAGGTCGATATCTTGCCGGCAGTCCGGTCCCTTGTCATGTGCTTTCACGATCAGTTTCTTCAAGTTTTCTTGATAGGTTTCTGATACTGAGTCGAGGTGTTCAACAAACCGATCCTCCTTCGCAGGGTCGGTAAGGCACACAGACACAGGGTGGATTCTTCCCGCTCGCTGAAGGGCATGGCATCTTCACATGTTAAACTGTCTTGTGGTCTCTGTGCACGCAAGCCTACGTACCTGAGCTGTCAAAGGTGGAACTGAATTAGCTTGTAGGTTTTGTCTGCTGCTGTATAGGTGTGGGCGCACGGATGGGGTTTAATCATGGGGCAGGGGATCGAGGGGGCAGATCGGGGAGGCACGGCCTGCTAATGACGTCCAGAGGGCCGGGGGAACGGGCAATATCGGAAGGGGGCGGATTGGTGATGCATGGACATTTGATGAGGGTGGTGGGAGTAGAAGGGTTGGGTGGTTTGGTGGATTTACATGAGTCCTGTGTTTGGTTTGTCTTGCAAGGAGATGAGACGGAAACAGGTTGGCCAGCACGGTCGGCTTGATGATCGAATCCTGTAAGGCATGCGAGCACGATAGGATCTAAGGTGTAGTTGGGAGGGAAATGCAGAGGCAGCAAGGTTGGGAGTTTTGGTTGAGGAGGCACACAGGCGATGTGTTTGTTTCTGTCCGTGTAACTGATGGGCTGCTGCCCCTTATGATACCCCTTTTGAGGAAGTCTTGGCATGTAAACTCTGAACCAGAACCGCAAGTCAAAACAACACATGACAAGATACAAGGATAGCAGATGAAGAACGCGATACAAGAGACCTCTTTATATCCTCATTTCATTTGGGGTGTAAATATGCATAACATCGAAGCGCTACCCGCGCCGCATCGATTGCCGCTGGTTGGTACCCGCTCAACGTCGTCGCATTCGTCGCATTCGTCGCATTGCTGCGCCGCAACACGCAAACCCCTTCCCAGGGATCAAGCCACTCAACATATTACCGACCATACACATTCAACTCTGTCATATTCTAGTTCAAAGCCAATGCCAAGCTTTTTAGTGTGACGGATCTCGAGAGATTGGATCTCAAACCGATCGGATTCCCCTTTGTCAAACCGAAATGAGGCTGCATTGAAGCCAAAGGCACAGCGGGAAGGGCATTTGCTTGATACTGATGACAATGCGGCGGAGTGGAAAAACCTATACAACAGACAGAACGATGATATTTGCTCGGGATGAATCCGACGATGTTCGTCGTCCTCCTTCCCCACAAATCCTGTCTGTACACCTAGGCTGTCTCTATATTCGATATAAATGTCTTGATGAAGAAGATGTAGAACGTGTTGATAACCCCCTGCTCCTTTTCCACTCTGTCTATAACTTCTCTGCCCTTATCATCAAGAAACCACCAGCGCTCAACCTCCAGCAACGAACCCCCAGTGTACTATCGCCCGCCTCCTCCCTTGTGTTGGACACAGTCAAACTGCCACAGAAATGGCCAAAATACCAACAACACAAGTCTTCCAAAAGGGCTCCGTCTGGATGTACTCCCCCGCCCTGCCCCCCGCCATCGTATTCCTCATCCTCTACTTCTTCGCCTTTGTGTACATCACCTACCTCACCTTCCACCGCTACAAAACCTGGTACCTCACCGTCATCCCCCTCGGCGCCTTCACCGAGGTGGCAGGCTATGCCGTCAGGATCTTTTCGGTCAAAAACCAGGGAAACATCGTGCGTGGCTACACTAACTTCCATTCCCTCCCGTCGTCAGACTTGCTCTCCTTCTTTTGACCACAGTTACCCTCAACCTTTCTCCAACCGTTTTCCCCGCTCCATATCCCCTCTCATATCCCACAGGACGAGGAAAAGCTAACACCAAAAAAAAAGGGCGCCTTCATCGTCACCCTGACCCTCCACGTCTTGGCACCATTGTTATTCGCAGCAGGGAATTACATCCTCCTCGGCCGGCTCATCGCCCACGTCCTCCCCCCCTCACGACAAACGCTCCTTAGAATCCCCAGGCGGTATATAACCCGTATCTTTGTCGGTTTCGATATCCTCGCTGCTGCTATCCAAGGGTCCGGTACCTCCATCGCGGCGGCAGCGAAGTGGACTGGCCTCAAAGCCCTGGCCGGAGTTGACGTTCTTGTTGCGGGCTTGGCTGTGCAAGTTGCTGGCGTGGGGTTGTTCCTGGTTGTGCTGGGAAGGTTTGAGGTGCTCGTTAAAGGGGTGGGCAAGGGGATGAAGAGGGGGAGCTGGGAGGGGTTGCTTGTTGCGGTGTGGATTTCGAGTGTCTTGATATTTGTGAGTGCCATGATGGTAGAATGAGAAAGATGGTGGCTGACGATGATGAAAACAGATTCGATGCATCTACCGGCTGGTGGAGTTTGTCGAGGGGATCGACGGATACGCGTTCCGGAGCGAGTGGTTGTTTTGGGTGTTTGAGGGGACGGCGATGTTGGTTTCCATCTTGGTGTTTTGCGTTTGGCATCCGGGGGCTTGTTTGAGGGGGGAGGTGGTGGAGTTGGTGAAGACAGCTGATGGGGGAGGGGGTGAGCTGAAGCTGGGGCGGGTTTGAACAGTCTCTCAGATGTCTGGACGGCAGAATGACGATGGATGAAAAAGCTGTTCAGCGTGCTGAAAGTCTCCTAACATAGCCCATCGGCCACTCGGCATACTTTTCGTACTCGGCGGGCAGCCCGGCGGCAAGTTTCTGCATCCAGGCAATACACGTCCTTTTCCGGTATGCGAATCGCCCACCTTTATTGGCGGTGGTGAGGACAATGTGGCCAATGGCGAACTCGATGAGGACGAAGTGGATGAATAGGAGCTGAGCTGGGTAGTTATTCGGGTCGACAAAGGGGGCGAATTCTTCGTTGGAACAGTGGTTGAACAATGAATAAAGAGCGGCAAATTGTGAGAAGGCTATATAGTGACATATTAGCGAAGAGCTTTCTTGGCCTTCGAGCCTGGTGCTAACCTTGTGTTGCTGATGTTCTCGCTGCCTTTGCAATCGACTCCGTAGAAGCCAGGAACTTCACCTCCAACGGGCTCTTGCAAAGCGGACCAAGTGCCCTTAGAGACTGTAGAAAGTCGTGGATAAGTACCTCTTCATCCTCGCTCAGATTCAAAGGGACGATTCCAATTATCCTTCGTACACTACCACAGTAACCCTCTTGTGTAAACTCGCGAAAGAGCGAGTTCTTCATGCTGCCCATGGCAGTGTTGGCAATAATGTGACAGCCTCTAGACATGGCCAGGAACTCAGGCATGCCCTCGGCCATACAGCTGGCTTGGAAAGCGAGAGCCACCATGGCGGCAAATCGTGCATCTCCCTCGGCTTGGGAAGAGCAAGGCTTGCTTAGACTGGTGTTGAGACACTGGATGGCCTTGACACGGTGCGCAAGGGCCTGTGAAGAGCAGTTGCCGCCGTGCAGATCGAGGTGTGACGCGGCCAACCCGAGCATGGCGTGCATCAGGTAGTCATACTATGACCCTGTCAGCAGATCGCCAAAGATCGTATACATGTTGATGTCTCACACTATGCGAAAGAGACGCCGTCTGCATCCAAATCTGGTCCCCCTGTATTGGCAATGGGGGGTATGCTGTGACCAGAAAATGATGAAAGTACCGCATATCCTCAGGGGTGAACACCGTAGGCGTTGACTGTAAACCCGCTGTGACCGCCGTTGTGGACGTTATCGAAGCCGACAGTGCTGATGCCATGCGAGGTCGCTCAGGATACTCACACACCAAGCCAACACGGGTGCAATTCAAGCAGGAAGGAATAGTTTCCTGACATTTGACCTTTCGTCTTTTGCAGTGAAAGCACCCCAGCCGTGACTTCGTGTGCCCTTTTCTCGGTATCGGCGGGCGGCGGGCGCGGGCGCGGGTTTCCGATCCCTCAGTAAGCGGTGTGCCGACAAGTGAGATTGATGCGGACGTACATTCCGGCCCAGATGCCAACCCGGAGTCTTCTGCTGACTCGGGAATTCCCCCAGGAGAACATGTAGAGCATGGGACCCAATGCTCGGCGGTAGGTGATCGGTGTTGATGAACCATGTTACCTAGTTCGAGGTGCCGCATGTAAAGTGGGCGTTGGCTAAGGATCTATTCTGGGGACTTTGGGTTTAGATAATGTTCAAGAACATGTTAACGTCAACAAAGTGCTGGGTGAGGTTGTCGTGGACCCCTCCTGTCAGGGGGAATTCGGCCAGAAACACTACGATCAAGGTATAAACCCCGGATGACGCGTAGCTTAGTTTGTGTAACGCTAGTGACTGTATTATACGTTACCGATAATCTCATTCAGGGCTGTGCAGAAAAGGAACACGAATCCCTGGTCAGCTACATGTTGGTGGTTGGTTGGTGCTAATACGAGCAATACGCAAGGGTTAGGGGTATTGGCGAAGAAAACACACAGCAACGCAGGATATCTCCATAGTGCACAAAAGTATCAAAATGGATTTAACAAGGCAAAATTAGAGCAAACCATTTCTCAGTTCTAGAAGCTTAATGCGACGACATTTAATGTCAGCCACCATCTGCCGGGTGCTCTAACGCAGATACGTAGCTGGATGCGCGGACTTCTCTTTGATGGCCAATCTCGTCTGCAACATCCGCCTGTCTCTCTGGTCCTTCCACTCCTGCTTCTTGCCCTTTTCCACAACAGCCCTGTGCTTTTCAAGCTCTCCCGAAGATCTGACACCCAGACCAGCGACATCTCTGCCGATGATTGCTCTCCCTCTCGCCTTCGGGTTGGGATCCCGCAGCGCAACCACAGTCTGCCCGTTCCCGTCTTCATCCACATCCATGACACCCTGCCCTTGCTCGTTGGCCTTGAGCAGCAGCCTCTCCGCCCTCTCCTCCGGAGTGGGGTACTTGTACAGGTTTTGCCTGTAGTACTTGTTGAGTGATCTGTGGCCGACCGCCCTGCCACTTCCAAGGTGCAGTTCGTAATCATCATAGAAGACCGCGTGGCTCTTCTTGCTACGAGCATGGAACCCATCCGCCTGTTGGTGCGTCCTCGGCGTGCTTGATGAGTGGTGATGATTCTTCGACAGCCTCTCATACTGGTGAAGATGCAGCTCTGCCGGAACAGCATGTAAATCATCTGAATCCAGTGATGACTCATCGGAGTCTGTTTCCCAGCCTTCACCGTTGCCATCCTCCATGATCTCATCACCGTTTTCGTCAACTGTAACCGTCTTGGTGGCACGGTGGCCGCCGAGCTTCGCGCCGCCGTTGGTGTCAGCGCCCTCCATTTCCTCATCTTCATCCTCCCACTCTCCTTCCTCGTCATCAGAGTAGGTGGCACGGAAATCGTAGAATTCACCAATGTCGAGCTGCTCGTCTTCGGTTGTGAAGGGGATCTGGACGTGGGCCTTGTCGCGCATGTGGGTTTGGACGGCGTAGGTGCTGTTTCTCATCTTGGAGCAGGTGATGCACTCATTGAGGTCAAAGACACGCTCTTGAAGGTGGTTGATCAAACCCTCGAGGTCAACAAGGTACTGCTTTTCGGGGATGAACATGCCGTGGGTCTTTTCCATGTGCTGCGCATTGAGTTCAGGGTTCTCGGATTCGTGATTGCAGAAAATGCAAGTCTTGACAGACCGAGGAGGGCCAGTCGGTTGTTGCGGGACGGCAGGAGTGGCTGTAGAGGGGGTGGCAGATCCCTCCTCTTCCTCGCTGGGAGTCTCCGAGACAGGGTGTTCAGTTTTGTGTTGAGCGGCGGCTGACAAGTGAGGGTTCGAGGGGCGTCTGACCGGGGAGACGTTCTCAGTTTCATGAAGCTGCGTGTTCTTGATGCCCTCAACCACCTCGTTAAACTCTTCCTCTGCATCAGAATCCAATACCGAGTCTGCAGGGGCTGGCTCGCCAAGCGAGAAGGTCATGGAACTGGCATCGTCGGCGATCTTGCCCTGGGGACGAGCCGCAAGAGCAGCAACCTTGGCCTTGTGCTTGGAACTGGTAAGATGGTTCTTGTAAGCGCCCTCGCTGAAGTAATTCTTCTGGCAAGCTTCGCAAGCTCTTTCGAAGCCGGCCTTGTCCGCCTGAGCAGTGGTGGCAGCGCGCGCTTGGAGGACCTTCTCGGTGAAAATCTCGGAGGAAATGGGAGGCAGCGAGGCGACACGGCGCTTCAGGTTGTAGCGACTGTGGAAAGTGAATGTAAGCGTTTGAACCACATGCGCCGAAGCAATCAAGGTGGGAGAGAAACTTACTGCCAGTCACTGCGCATATGACCTCTCTGCAAATCGCCATTGCGGAAGGCAACCTGGCAGGTATTGCAAGTATAAGGATGCGAGGTTCCAATATCTGTCCCGGAAGCGTCACCGGGGACAGTCCGACTACCAGTGATAGTCGCCATGGCTGTAGAATATTTCGTTTCTCGAATCGAAGGGTATCGCAAATTGGTGCTTGATGTCGTGCTCGACGGATGGCGGGGTCCTTTTTTTATCACCAAAACTGTACCGAAAATAAGAACAATGGGCTCTTGGGTTGGTAGCTGTCGCGAGAGAAGAGCAGAGATACTCCCAATGGTTTGAGGGCCGAGTGATGATTAATACACAATCACGGGCAAAAGGTATTAATAACGAGGCGTCCTCGCAATTTTCTGGTGGCGGTCCCGACAAGTGGGGGCGGTCGTGTGGGCAACTGTGGACGTCACAAGTCTTGGCAATGTGGGAAGCCCTCGGTCACGGCGCCCCACTTTGTATTCAAGAATCGAACTTTGACCACCAGTGCTTCGTTTGTTTACTCAAGATGAAGACGTCTTTTGCAACGTCATATCGAAGGTTTCACCCTTTGGCCCTGTTTTCAACTGAAACGGGTCTCGCCCAGTTGTTTGCTCGTCCTTCTTCCCATTACAGAGCCAGTCGGTTACCTAATGTGGCCAACAGTTAGGAACATGTGACACATCTCGCACCTACCAAGACAACGACCAAGAATATGTAAATTGTAGTTGCGTCCTCCTGACTAACGAAAACACTGGTGAGTCAGACTCTCACACTACGCTTCCAACTTATGCCCTCACGATCCCTCATGATAACCATTCCGGTAGTAGGCCCTTCGAATGCCCAAGCTCCGTGCCTTTGCGCTCTGAAACTACACGATAGGGGACGAGATGTGCGCACTGATATACCTCGCCACAGGCGGCTGCGCTCAGAATCATCCTCCAACACTGACCTGGAGGAGCACCTGGGACCTTGACCAGCACTCCACGTCGTCAATGCAGTGTTTGATCTAGAATTAGTTTATGAGCATCCTCATCTTTTTAACAAGAACTCTCTTGAATGGAAACCTATTTGCCAGTTGGGCTTGCCTTGTCGTGTTACTTACTGGAGCCCTGACTTTAAGAAAGTAGGTTGGTAGCGAATTCTCTACCTTGGTGTAGTATCACTACTGTGTCCTATAAGAAACAACGCAAGTTCCACAAACCTCCACCCGCCGCTGGGTCGAGCCATCATCCTCACCAACAGTCGCCAGTATTGGATGAACTGAATCGCTCTGCCCTTCCTGACACTCGCACACAAGCTGCTCCTGGCCCAGGCAGCACACCGCGGCAGAGGTCTCTGGGACGCACGGGGCGGAGATGTCGACTTGGAGGACTTGAGGAGGAGAGGAGGTTAGCCGCAATAGCTTTGGTAGTAAGCTCTAGAACAATACAAAAAACATCTGTCCGACTAATCCTCTCATATTCAAGTGTTGCTCGCTAGAGCCGAGGACGTACCTATTTAATTGATATGGGACCCCCTGATACTCACCTAAAGAAAGCAAAACAGAGACATTCCTTAAGCCTGCTAAGACCTACAGCACCCACTTCCTCCAACGTCTCCAAAGAGACTGCCAACCAATAGCCCAAGCAAACTCCCTCCCCCTACACTCTCCAATATCTCACGCACTCACATAAATAGCACCCGAAATAAACCCTCACTTGAACCCCCAGAAAAAAGAACACAAACCTGCAACCTGAGTTTGCCTTTCCTCCTTGTCTGACCCAACCAACCAACTAACCCCTTCCAAAAATAAGCAAAAGAAAAACGGGCTCAATCGGGGATCGAACCCGAGACCTCGCACATGCTCATCATTTTTGATTGGGAATGATGGGGAAACAACCCGAAGCGCGAATCATACCACTAGACCATTGAGCCAGTGTTGTTTACTTGGCTGAGATTTCTCTTCATCACTCGCTTTTCCATCACCACTTCACAACTTGACAAGGACAAAGGTGCGTTATGCTACGACACTTGAACCAACTCATCATATGACTTCCAGCCATTTTTCTCGAGCCCATTTCCTACAGGAGGTGTCGCAAGTTATGCAAACGCGCAGATACCTATAACTCACTACCTACCTACTCCACCTTCATCACAACATCCCCTCAAATACCTACAACATCTTCATCACCACCTCACCAACACTAATCAACCTAAGCATTCTGGAACATCATCGCAAAACATCACACATACAGTGGCGTCTTCTCTGGTATTTTAGGTAGGTTCTTTTACTTTATACTTCATACATACTTTACAAAGCCCGCGATGCGCCGCCGCCTACTGCGGCCGATACACACCGACAATCACACTTGTAATATGCCCATCCTTTCTTATGACCATGATGAATATACCCATTGCAGCCAGCCCAAAAAAAACCACAAACACCACATCCACAAACACACGACAGGCACATCATCCAAGGACCTTCATGGTGTTGATGATTCTCTCTTTTTTTCATCGAGCCATCAAAAAACGCAAAAAACATGGGGGGGAATCTATGATGCTAAATTACTTCTTTAAAGCTCGTCGTGGCCAACGGGCTCATCGTCCTCACCACCGGCATCACCGCCGGAGTACAGCTTGCTTGTGATGGGATAAGCAACGCCGGACAGCTTCTCCTTCTGCTCCTCGAAGTCCTCAGTGGAGGCGGTAGCGGCTGGAAAACAGAATTAGCTTATGACCTTCCTGTAAAGTAGTGACGCGGGCAAATAAACTCACCATTCTCATCAAGCCAGTCCTGGGTTTCCTTGACGGCATCGATGATGGTCTCCTTGTCCTCCTCGGAGATCTTCTTGCCCATACCCTCCTCATCGTTGACCTGATTCTTCAGGGAGAAGGCATAGTTCTCAAGACCGTTGCGAGCCTCAATGCGCTCACGGGTGGCCTTGTCCTCCTCGGCGTACTTCTCAGCCTCGGCGACCATACGATCGATTTCGTCTTGGGTGAGGCGGCCCTTGTCATTGGTGATAGTGATGGATTCGGCCTTGCCAGTGCCCTTGTCGTGGGCGGAAACCTTGAGGATTCCGTTGGCGTCGAGCTCGAAAGAGACCTCGATTTGGGGAACGCCACGGGGAGCGGGGGGAATACCGGTAAGCTCGAATTTGCCGAGAAGGTTGTTGTCCTTGGTCATGGAGCGCTCACCCTCGTAGACCTGGATCAGGACCACGGGCTGGTTATCAGCGGCGGTGGAGAAGATCTGGCTCTTGCGGGTAGGGATAGGGGTGTTGCGGGTGATGAGCTTGGTCATGACACCGCCGGTGGTCTCAATACCGAGAGTAAGAGGGTTGACATCCATGAGAACGATTTCCTCAGTACCCTCCTCGCCGGAAAGAACACCAGCCTGAACGGCAGCACCGAAAGCGACGGCCTCATCGGGGTTGATACCCTTGGAAGCCTTCTTGCCGCCAAAGAACTCCTCAATAAGAGCCTGAACCTTGGGAATACGGGTAGAACCACCGACAAGAACAATGTCATCGACCTCGCTCTTGGCAACCTTGGCGTCCTTGAGAACCTGCTTCACAGGCTCGAGGGTCTTGCGGAAGAGGTCGTTGTTGAGCTCCTCGAACTTGGCGCGGGTAAGGGTCTCAGAGAAGTCCTTGCCTCCGAAAAGGGACTCGATTTCGATACGGGTGGACATCTGGCTGGAAAGGGTACGCTTGGCCTTCTCGGCCTCCCGCTTGAGCTTACCCATGGCCTTGGCGTCAGTGGTAACATCGACACCGTGCTTCTTGTTGAAGGTCTTGGCGAAGTGGTTGATAGTACGCTGGTCGAAATCCTCACCACCGAGACGGGTATCACCGGCAGTGGCCAAAACCTCGAAGACACCCTGGTCGATAGACAGGAGGGACACATCGAAGGTACCACCACCCAAGTCGTAGACGATGATCTGGCGCTCGCCATCGGTCTTATCAAGACCGTAAGCGATAGCAGCGGCGGTGGGCTCGTTGACGATGCGGAGGACGTTGAGACCGGCGATCATGCCAGCATCCTTGGTGGCTTGGCGCTGGTTGTCGTTGAAGTAGGCAGGGACAGTAACAACAGCGTGGGTCACCTTCTTGCCAAGATAGCTCTCAGCGGTCTCCTTCATCTTGCCGAGAACCATGGCGGAAACCTCCTCGGGGGTGAAGGTCTTGTCCTGACCACCAACCTTGACGGTAACGGCGGGCTTGTCATTCTTGGAGACGACCCTGTGGAAGCAAAGTCAGTAGCTGTTTCGAGCATGTAGGAACCATTTGAGTACATACTTGAAGGGGAAGTGCTTGATATCGGTCTGGAGATCCTTCTCGGAGTATTTGCGGCCGATGAGGCGCTTGATGTCGTAGATAGTGTTGTAGGGGTTGGCGGGGGCCTGGTTCTTGGCGGCGTCTCCGACTAATCTCTCCTCATCGGTGAAGGCGACATAAGAGGGGGTAATACGGTTTCCTTGGTCGTTGACGAGAATTTCAACCTTGCCCTTCTGCATCACACCAACGCAACTAGGGTCTAGTTAGCTTTCTGTTCCTGGTGCCTGCTTGCTGCCCCACCCCCGCACTGCCAATATATCTGACAAAGTTGACACCGTGTCACCAATGTCCGCAGGTGAGCTGAAGACCAGAGGAGCAGCGGCGATGGGGCAGCTCCAGCATTCGGCGAGACCGTTGACTGTGTGGACTTACGAGTAGGTGGTGCCCAAATCCTGTGGAAAACTCGTCGTCAGCAATTGTCACACCCAGAGGTTTGAGGAAGCTTTTGGAGGGGCGGAACGTACAATACCGATAACAGTGCCGTAGTCCTGAACATCGTCTGCTTTTACTTGCTGGACGAAGCCAGCAGAGAAGAGGAGGGCGAAAAACCCAATGATGCTGAGGCCGAGGGCCCAGCTCCGCGATCGACGTTCCATGCCGAAGGCTGTGTGTGTGTGTGTGAAAAGGAAGAAAAAAGACTCTTGTTTTCCTGCTAGCAGGAGTCGACAAAGAGTATAAAAAAAGGAATGCCAACTGTGGGCTTGTCGTCAAATACCAATCCTACCAGTTGACCAGGCAAGAGAGGACGATGATGTACCGGAGTGGTGGATCAATCGTTGGGATTGGGGAGAGGAAAAGGAAAAAGGACGAGAGCAGAAGCTGACTTGTATTCTTTAAATTTTTGGTGGTGAATGGGACATCTGTCCTTATTCTGGGCTCTAGCCACCTCACACTTTAGCACTGGCCGCCAGCAGCCCGCGCCCACCTTCCGGGCCTTGCAGGGCCTGCCAATCGATTCACTTGGTCGGTTTGCCCCGCCACACAACCTTGGGAGCAAAAGTATCGGTGACTTGCAGCCTTGAGCTCCTCCCACCGATTACCCCGCAGATTGACCTCTTGCTCCCAGTCACTGGTACTTGAGCCTCTTGACTGTTCTACACTAGTATCTTGCCATCCATTCAACTGCACCTGGAGCGCCCTGGAGCTTCTCAATGCGCCGCCTGTAACCTCGAAGTCGAAGGCCAGCTATCCAATAATCGACCGGGCTCTCATCAGTACGATCACCACTTGCCAGATCATCCAATCCGCTAGCTTGTTCTAGATCTTGTCTCAGACTGTCCTGAACCTGTTTGCCTCTGCCTTTCCCTCCACCCAAATGTTGCCCTGACACGGCATGCTCTCAGCGTCCAACTGAAGCTTCTACACGATTCTGTCCGCCCACCAGAACCTTGAAACATGGAACTGCAAGCTGTTCATTGGCGTCTCGACACCCCACATAATGGCAGCCCACGGGCCACCAGTCGGCACCGACCCCTGCCTGCTCAAGTGCCAGAGTGGCCTTTTCCAAAGTTGCGGCTTGCGGCTGTCCGCTTCCCGCTTTTGGTGCTGATACAAGTGGGGACATCTTGGCACTACCAAGCTGAATTGATTGATGAGGCGACATGCCAATTCCAACGACATCTCCTCTCCCAGGACAGGTTACAGGCATTGACAAATGGCATCAAGCTGCATTGCTGAGTCTATATCGCTGAACAACTTTGCTGTTTTCACTTCTTCCTCTTCCTATCAAGAATCTCTTCGCGATATCTAGCATGACGTTCTCGTGATGTATCGAGCCTTCTAATAAGAACCCCTCCATCGATACTATGATGATTATCACTCCAACAAGCCAGCCGCAATAGTCTCTCCCCCACTTCTCAGAACCACCCTCTGCCCAGCCTCCAACGGAACCTGCTCATCCAACTCCACCCTCACCCTCGCAACTTGTCCCGGCTTCACCAACCTGGGATTCTTCTTCGTCACCGAGCCCGTGACCTTGTCCAGCAGTGCGGGCATCGCCGTGATCTTCCCTGCGGCGTGCAACCGTCCTCGGTGAACGTCCACCTGCATCGGCATCAAAAAGTCAAAAGCCAGCGCCTTCAAGGCGAATGTCTTCTCCTTGGGGATTGGCTTGCTGGGGTCGCAGATGATGTCGCCGGATCTGACGTGCATGGGGTCAATGTGGCTCAGATGTAGCACCACGCTCTGACCCGCCACCGCCCACTCGGCCGGAGCATCATCCACCAGAATTGACTTGATGAAGGCCTTTTCTGTGGCCGGCTGGACCAGAACGGCGTCACCCATTTGTAGAGACCCAGCATCAACCCGGCCCGAGACTGTGACCTGGCTCTGCTGTGTGCGGAAGACCTCCGAGATATTTATTCTGAGGGGCTTTTCCATCGCCCTGGCACTTGGCTCTGAAAGTTCAAGCTCTTCGATCAAGGTGGGGCCAGTGTACCACGACACGGCAGGGTTCTCAGATCTTTTGACCATATTGTCGCCGTGGAGACCGGATACTGGGACGAAAGCGATATTCCTCTTCTGGAAGCCGGTTGCAGACAAAAAGCCAGATACCTGGTCCTTGATCTCGTCGAATCTTTCCTGCGACCAATCGACCATGTCGAGCTTGTTGACAGCTACAATGACGCGTGATACTCCCATGCTTCGAATCAGTAGAGAGTGTTCCTTGGTCTGGCCCTTCAGTCCAGACTCAAAAGCACCGGTGCTGGCGTCGACCACAAGAACGGCGAAATCAGCTTGGCTGGCTCCGGCAATCATGTTTGGGATGAAGTCTCTGTGACCTGGAGCATCAAGAATGGTGAAAGCTGTCGTTTCCGTCTCGAAGCGGTTGGTGGCGATATCGATGGTTACCCCGCGGCTCCGTTCCTCTGTCCTTTGATCCAAAACCCAGGCAAGCGCAAATGAGGGCTTTCCTATCATATGGGCTTCTTTTCGAAGCTTGTCGACTGTCCGCTGGTCCACCATATTGAGGTCAAGCAGTAGCCTCCCCATCATGGTGCTCTTGCCAGCATCGACATGGCCAACCACAACGAAACTGGCATTCTTCTTCTTGATACTCTTCTCAAACTCGGAGAGAACATTGAGGTTCCGACTCTTGGGGAGAGGGGTATCGTCGATCTTGAGATCGGCAACTGAACTGGCAACCGAAGTGGTAGTACTTGATTTTGATTTCTTGGCTTGACCGGCTGGGGACTTCTTTCCGGCTGTGTCAACTATCAGCATCAGTGTTAGCTTCTGCCTTTACTCGAAAGCGAACCTTTCGCTTGAGCCGCGAGGACGATGTCATCCGGACTGGGCTTCGAAAAAACTTCGAGGACGGACGGCGCGAGCCGGAACGTGACCACATCTTCTTGGATGGTGAAGGTAGAAGTACGGCTGCCAAAAAGTGTCTGGGCAAAGGCTGAGGGTTGAGCTTTCTTGACAGGAGGGCGTTGAATTGGTTCGATGACGGCTTCCAACTCATTTGCGGGAGTCTCGACGCTCTGCTGCTCAGATTCTGATCTCGGCTCGGTAAGAATGATGGGTATGCGTCCATGAGCAGTTGACGAGGATGTCTTGAGGCGTTTGCTAAACGCTCCTGACAGGGGCGTGTTCTCCTTCTGTGCTGAACTGCTGCTGATAGAGAGATCTATCATTTGAGTCCAAGTTTGTTCCACCTCTTTTTCTGATGGCATCTCCTGGGCCTTCTTCTTCCTTGCTGCAGCCAATGCCTGGAGCTTGGTCATCTTTGGAGGCGCTCCCGAACCTCCAAGAAGGCCACGCTGTGATCGCGGTACCACTGGTGGAATCAAGACACTTTCCCTGTCTTTGGGAATGTTGCCCCAGGGCATGTCATGAAAGATGGTCGACAGGGATACTGGGGGTGGGGGGTAGGAAAGCGAGGATCCCGGCACCCAGAAGCCCGCATGGTCTTGTTGAAATCCCGTCTGTGATGAAACTCGGTCGTCCAGTCCGTCTCGGTTGTCCTCAGCCCAGAGTGACGAGTATCGAAACTCGGGGGAAAGCGTGGCCGGTGCAGGAATTGTGAACTTACCAGTGGGCTTCTGAGTGGCGGGCTTGGGCGCCTTTGGTTTTGAGGGGTTGATGAATTTGCTGGTGAGATATGTGACTGATTTGTCGACGTCATAATAGTAGTGCCAAAGGGCCTCTTCGATTTGCGCCTTGGTGACCTTGGAAGCCTCCGTCCCGAGTGCAGTGCGGACATCAGCTACGCCTTGTTCCATTAGAAGTCGGTTCTCCTCCTCCTCCTCCAGATTCTCCTCGAACTCATCCATCACCTCGTCATAGTCCAGGTTGCGGACAGCTCTGTGACGTGACATATTGTCGATAAGAGTTGCGTAGTGTGCCGGGTGTATTGTGGGAAAAAGGTAACGGCCTTTGGTGAACTAAGGAACCGGCGAAATCTTGGTTCAAAATGTGGTGTGATGAAGTTGTGAAGAAGACCAGGATGGTATCTTCGATTAATAGCAAGGCAGTGGCGTGTTCGAAACTCAAAAGACCGTGTCTGCAACTTTAAATTGACGAAAAGCCAAACTGAAGATGCCGGAGCGAATAAGCTTCAAGTTGAAGGATAGCTTGGGTCCTTGTGAAAAGAGACTGTAAACTTGCTTGAATGAATGGATCTGCTTGTCTGACAGTGATGTCGTTGGCGGGGTTGTCTTGTCGTTTTGCCAGGTTAGCCCCACCATCCCGGGAACTGTGACTCCATCAGACCAAAGGCGGTGAGGACTTCAACCGCGGGGCTCTTGTGGGGCGGCCCGTTGGCAGCCAACCACAGGGCTGAGTCGGACTTAGATTCTGCCGTGGGCCGCCAGCTGGGAAGGTCAATTTTTTGAGATTGCATCGGAGCTCTGGCGATAGCGAAAGCTGCCTAGCGGTGGAGGAGCAAGCCCAGGAGCCCTGTTTATTGACCAACCTCTGGAAACCCGTCTCGGAAGCCAGCACCACCACGACCTTTACCTTGGCGCATCTTCCCAAACGAGACGAACAAACAGTCTGTCAAGATGGCGATGAGTACGTTTAGGAACCTCCCTACTGCTTTATTTCTAAACAGATCCCAGCTTGCTAACTGCCCGGCCAACAGATTTGGACTTATCGAACGGTATGCGACGGCACCGCCCCTGGCACGGTCACCACGTTACTGACGGATGCATACCACAGCGGCGGTGATGAAGGATGAGCAGGGACGGCCTTTTATTGTAGTCAGAGAGTTAGTACCGCCCTTCATCTTCTCGAGTCAAACATGCCCTCCCCCACGTTGCCCCGCTAATACCCCTTTTCAGCCAGGGCAAGAAGAAGCGCCAGTATGGCAACGAAGCCGTCAAGTCCCACATCCTCGCTGCCCGCACCGTTGCGAACATCGTCAAGACCTCGTTAGGTCCCCGCGGTCTCGACAAGATCCTCATCTCCCCTGACGGCGACATCACAGTAACAAACGATGGCGCTACCATCTTGCAACAGATGGAGATTACCAACCACGTAGCTAAGCTGCTGGTGGAGCTTTCCAAATCTCAAGACGACGAAATCGGCGACGGCACCACTGGTGTGGTTGTCCTCGCCGGCGCTCTCCTCGAGCAGGCCGCCGAGCTCATCGACAAGGGTATCCACCCCATCCGTATCGCCGACGGTTACGACCAAGCCTGCGATATCGCTGTAGCAGAGCTCGACAGAATCTCCGACGTTATCGATTTCGACAAGGAGAACACAGAGAACCTGATCAAGGTTGCGAGGACAAGTTTGGGCAGCAAGATTGTGTCCAAGGCTCATGACCAGTTTGCCAAGATTGCTGTCGATGCCGTCCTGTCTGTGGCGGATCTGGAGCGCAAGGATGTTGACTTCGAGTTGATCAAGATGGACGGCAAGGTCGGCGGTGCCCTCGAGGATACACTTCTCGTCAAAGGTGTCATCGTCGACAAGGACTTCTCACATCCCCAGATGCCCTCCGAGGTTCGGGACGCCAAGATCGCCATTTTGACATGTGCGTTCGAGCCCCCCAAGCCAAAGACCAAGCACAAGTTGGAGATCAGCAGCGTGGAGGAGTTCAAGAAGTTGCAGAACTACGAGCGCGAGAAGTTCATTGAGATGATTCAACAAATAAAGGACGCCGGCGCCAACCTGGCCATTTGCCAGTGGGGTTTCGACGATGAGGCCAACCATCTTCTCCTTCAGAACGAGCTACCAGCCGTAAGATGGGTTGGTGGCCCAGAGATCGAGTTGATTGCGATTGCGACAAACGGCCGTATTGTCCCCAGATTCGAGGACCTCAAGCCAGAGAAGCTTGGAACTGCCGGTGTCGTCAGAGAAATGACCTTTGGCACAACCAGAGAAAAGATGCTTGTAATCGAGGAGTGTGCCAACACGCGGGCTGTCACGGTCTTTGTCAGGGGCAGCAACAAGATGGTGAGTTTCTTGGAAAACCTCACTATAACCCTTAGCTAACAGTTCTCCCAGATCATCGACGAGGCCAAGCGCTCTCTCCACGATGCTCTCTGCGTCGTAAGAAATCTTGTTCGTGATAACCGTGTTGTCTATGGTGGTGGTTCCGCCGAAATCGCCTGCTCCTTGGCTGTTGAAGACGAGGCCGTCAAGACCCCTGGCCTCGAGCAATACGCCATGCGCGCCTTCGCTGAGGCTCTCGATGCCATCCCCATGGCCCTCGCCGAGAACAGCGGTCTCAGCCCCATCGCCACCCTTGCCGAAGTCAAGTCCCAACAAGTCAAGGACCCAGCTGGTCGTGGCCGTCTCGGAGTAGACTGCATGGGCCGCGGGTCCAACAACATGAAGGAGGCGTTTGTTATCGACCCGTTGATTGGAAAGAAGCAACAGCTTATGTTGGCGACACAACTGTGCCGCATGGTGCTCAAGGTGAACAACGTTATCATCTCGGGCTCAGGGGAGGATGACTTTTAAGCGGGCGAGGTACATATAAAAGGTTAGACACGCTGAAAGACACCTACAATATTGAGAGCATTGTAATAAACGCTATGAACAACTGTTGGCTGTGTTCAGTGTCCCATGGTCTCCTCCGGCAATTGTCTCTGACGTCTGCAACACCGGACTCCATAAGAGCTGCAGCATACTGAAGGTGATCACCAGCCGTACGAAGTGAACGAATAAAGTTGACTAAAATAACTACCAACGCTTTTACCTTCATGCCATCGCCATGAGCTCTTTGACAAATGAATGCTTCCGCTACGATATAACCCCCCTTCTCACACCCCCTCCCTCTCTTACACCGCGGGGGGGGGGGGGGGGGGGGG
>MU863965.1:0-116733 GCA_033296885.1 Triangularia verruculosa | reverse complement strand
TTACTTCATGCCCTGGGCATTTGGTTTTTTAAAATTTTATTGTTTCGCTACGTTTTAACCCCCCTACCCACCACCCCACCCCCCGTTACCCCGCCCCCCCCCCCCCCCCCCCCCCCCCCATCTCCCTCACCCCTCACCCTTCCCACACGGTCACCCCTCTCACGCAAACCCAAACCCCCTCGCATTCTCCAGCGCCATCCCCAACCTCTCCCTCAAAGTCTCCTTATCCTTGTACTCTGGCAACAAAAGCGTACTATAACACGTATAACTCGTCGGCAACCTCCCCCTATTCCCTCCCCCCACCTCGTCATTCTCCACCCCGTTCTTCTGAATGTTGAAAACGACATACTTCATCCCCCCCACCGGAACCCTATCGCTCGCCGTCACAAACTCCAGCAGCTTCCTCTTCATGTCCTCGTCATACCTCTTCACAATCGACCAAAAGTCCCTAATCGTCCGATGATGTTCGTCATACCCCGTGTACTTTGCGTATCGCTTCAGCTCCGATATGTCGATCTCCTGCACGCCTTCTACCAGCGACTGTAGCAGGGAAGGGGTGAGCAGTGACAAAGATTTCGGCTGCAGGCAGGTGCGGAAGCCGCGGGCAAAGGCTTCGTATTGGGGGCGAACAGAGACCGTGGTGAGGTAGCGGATGTAATCCGAAATGTACTCGTCCCGGTTGTGGATGGTGACTGGTTTGGATTCTTCCTCTGGGTTGTCCTCATGCGGAGCAGGATAGTAAGAAGCGTGGGCGGCGGTTTTGGAGAATTGGGGCCACTCCTCTGAAGGACTGCGGTCCCAGTCGCTGTTGTCGCCCTCGCCCGAGGCTGAGGGCTTCATTTCTCTGATGACGTGCTGGCCGAAGGCGGAAGTGGAAAAGTCGTAGGTGATGCAGAGGTCCTCGAGCTTTCCCTTGGGGCCGCTGTCGTCCCATTGTTCGATTTCTGTGAGCGAGCTCGCAATGTCTGGCCAGCCGTCGGCGATGTGGCCAAGTTTGTCGACTGGCTTGTCAAGCAGCTTGCGGTAGAGAGCCTTGGGGAAGGTGACAGGCAATGTCAACCCGTTGTAGACAGCAAGCGAGACAAGCAGCCCGATGAGCTCAAACTTCCACTCATCCTCCAAGGACCCTGGAACAAACCAGGTCATCCGGCTTCTCTCATCAACGGTAAAGGCGCCATAGTCTGGGTTCAATGCCTCGGCAAGCGCCAAGCGGAAGAACTCTTGCTGAACACCTCCCAGATCAAACCCTTCCTCACCAGTGGACTCTCCCAGGCGAACCTTGAGCGGCCTCAGCAGCTCTCTCTCTTCCCTTCTCCACAACTGGTTAAAGGCGTCCTCTATAACTGCCTCTCTACGGATATCCAGAACCAAGTATTTCGTAGCCGCCGCGCGCAATCGCTCCGTCAGCACCTCCTTATGGTGCCGCGTTAAACTAGAACGTGAAGCGATCACGTCGATCCTGTCTTGCAATGATGTCGACTCCTCGTAAGATCGGCTCATCCGCGAGAAGTTGATGGATCGGAAATATGTTACCAGAGTGGAAGGGTTGAAAATGAAGGGGTAGTCAAGAAGGTGGACCTTTTGCCTAGTTGAGAGATGGGACAACCACGCGATCGGCATCTGGACTGTGTCGAGCCTCTCGGCAAAGTACTCGGAGCGGAACTGAGCATCGCCCAACAGGAGCTCATGCCGTTTATTATCTGCAGTCTGGTTAGTATCCTGTCAGGTCACGACTCGTCACCAAGGGCACTCACACATAGCCTGCATCAGGGCCAGGGCCCCGCCAAACGATCCATCCCCCTTAATCACAGGGGAGCCATTCCAGTCATTCAACATAACAGCCCTCGCCCAGTCCAGCAAGAGAATTGGCACCCGAGTCTCATGCAAAGCCCGCTCATTGAAAGAAAAGTCCAAGACATAATACACTGCATCGGCATGGAGGAAGTTCAGTTGGGAGAAAAGGGGGGCCAAGACATCTGTTTCTGCTGCCTTTTCGTCACCGTCCAGCGCTTTGTTCTGTTCACAGAGGACATCGAAACAGCGCCTTGTGTTGATGGCGGTAAACAACCGCCTGGCTAACCTCAGCGCCAAGTCATCAGTAAAGGCGTCCTCATACTGAAGACAGAGGTCAGCTGGTTGGTTAGCAACGGCACCACTTTGAGCTAAACTTAGGCCGTGTGACCGTATCCTCGACATGTCATACAGCTGTTGGGTAGCTTTTTCTGGGTCAGAGGGGTCAGGGGTTATCAAGGGCGCAGTAGCGATCAGGGCATGGAGGCAAATCGACATTAGACGACCTGCTTCTGCGTTTGATAACGACTCCTTATCTCTGAATAGCTTTGCTGTTGGCGAACGGGGTGCCAATAGTGACTCTGGAGGGGCAAACAGGCTGCCTGCCGCCATCCATAGGCTGTGGAAGACCAGGCTTGGAGCAACCCGAGTCATTCTGAGCATGCAGTACCATAGCGTATGTGAATCATAGAGTTGCCCTTGTTTCGTAAACGACTGGACTACTAGTCGTGGATCGCTGAGAATGTTGAAGAGGGTTTGCTCGATGAACAGCTTCCACTCAAGCGTGAAGTTTGGACACCCCGACGCAAGCTTCTTGCGCTTCAGTACCTTGCTGCGCCCACGGTGTCCGTTGTGAAATCTGGTGATGGATAATGGCTCCAGCATGTGTTTCTCTGCCGTGCCGTCGTCTTGCATGACATCGCAGATGAAGTCCACAACATCTGCATTCAAAGTAGATAATGTTTGTGGTAAAACACTTTCTTCGTCAGATTCGGGCTCTGGATGGACAACCTCTGCTGATCCGCTGCTGCATGACCTGTCAGAAGAGCTTCCTGATGGCACGCCGAGTTGCCTTGGACCGCTTGTATCAGAAGTCCTCGTCCCGTCTAGCTGATTTCTTCCCAAGTAATTCTTCAGGTCTAGAGCTTTCGGTGGTGGCATTTTTTCCAACGCAACATGATCAAAGTAGCCAGCTGAAGAGAGCTGCGATATTGGTCTGGAGAGCGCCGACCCTGTCGGTTTTGGCCCTCGCGGTCCTCTATCTGCGGAACCAGCATTTCCGCGTGGCGATCTGAGTAGCCCAGGGTAGGGATCATCGACCAGAGGGTCCTGTGTATAAGGGTCGATAGAAAGCTGACGTTTGGGCACCGGGGGATTCGCTGTCCTCAACTTGGCATTGGAGTTGCGGCGGGGGTGTGTCGAGCGGGAAACTGGCGGTGGATCGCGGGAGTGATGATCATCTTTGGGGTCTTGGTCCTTCCCGGATGGCTTGTTTTTCGGTAGCAGTCGACCGTTAGCCAACGTGCCGTTGGGCTGGACCGACGCCGCCCTGGTGCGTGGCTCCTCCCCCTTATGGCGATTAGCTTCTACCTTGGCTGGTTCCGGGTCCCGACGGTCTGGGCTAAGTTCCTCTTGGAAAGCTTTTGTCCTCCGGGACATGTCCTCCAGCGCAGCCGGCGTAAGCCATTCGAGCATCTTGAAAGCTACAGTGCCAAAAACGTTGGCCGCAAACGATCGGTGGTCCTTGCTCACTGGTTCCTCCACCGCTTCGAATCCTGGTTGCCGTTTGGGTTTTGGACTGTCCGTATCTCTCAGAGAATTCGTCGACCTGCCTCTCTCCCTCGCACTCGCAACGGGCCGTCCATTCGTCCTTGGTGATACTGGGCGAGAATTATTGACTTGTGACTTCGGGGATGCTACCGGAGCACGATCGTTGTGCAACCGCTGCTTGGGCACAAACACGAGCGAGCCGAGCGCAGCCGGCGGGGCCTTCGGAGTTCGCAGGTTCGGACACAGCCCATTCTCAGGGTTATCTTGGCTGGCCAGGTAGGTTGCCAGTGTTCTAGCACTCGTTGTATTGTATCGTTTGATAGGGGCCTGGCCAGCGGCTCTCTTTCGACAGGCGAAGCATGTGGGTGTAACGCAGTGTTCGACACCGCAACCTTCGCGAAGCTGGACGACATACCTGGGCCGCAACAACATTCGTCAGCCAAGAAAATCTAGGTCCAAGAGACTTTCATGACATACCTTTGAACGACTTGCTGAAAGTTGTGTCTCCGACTTGCCTTGTGAATGGCATAGACGCGCTTCGGGTTGTCGATGTCCTCCAGTAGGTCCTTCAGCTCAGTGGGCGCATCGCATGGCAGCCTCGCAAAGGGCGCCTCCTCCCAGAGCCCGGCCAAGATGTCGAGGTCATCGGCGTTGGTGTAGCTCTGGCTGCTTCCGGCCGCTGGCCGCATGGTGTCTCGAGTCATGACATGGAAATCGATGGTTGTAGAGTTGGGTGGCAGGACGCAGGCGTCGGGCTGATATCGAGACGGACGATGCAGAGCGCTGCTTTTGCTGGGTGGGTTGAGCGACAGCGGGGAGGGCGAGACACGGGCGACGGGACACTGCAGGAGTGTTGCAGCGCTCCTTGTTCGATGGTTTGAGCGATTGATTTAGCAGTAGCAATCTTGCGGAATCGTCCGTCAGATATTCCAAGTTGCAGGCTTTGAACGATGGAAGAGGAAGGGCGGGTTGAGGAACGATTGCGAGTTTGGCGGGTTGAAGATGGTGAACTGCTCGCGGTCAGCGATTGCGATGCGGCACTCGCACTGGACCCTCAGCTCGCAGCGTTACGCTATGCGGTCTTGGCAATCTACCTGCAAGACGGCCCACTCTGAAGTCAAGTCTTGGCGCTGCTGCATGGCCATTTGGTGACAGCACTGTGAGAGCGAGAGCACCCCCCGACTCAGCAAGGCCACGCTTGCCATGATCAGCTTCGAGAAAAGTACCAACCAGCGAGCCAAACTTCATAGTCGAAATGCTCGTTATCATGGTCAATGACCAGCAGTGGCATTGAAATATTACAGACAAACACCCTTGACCAGCTTGCTATCCTGCTCCACCAAATTATACCGTCAAGCTTCATCATGAACAATTCAATGTTGACACAAACACCCTCCTATACCTGATAACCCATCCTATCACTCCCCGGGCGCCACCGACCCCGAAGTCCCAGGCCGACTACTCCCCAGCCTCTTTGATAGCTTTCCGCCCTTAGTATTAAACAAACTCTTCACCCTCCTCAACCGGCTCATAACATCTTGATCCTTCTTCTTCCTCGCCTCCTCCTCCTCTTCCTGTCCCACCCCTTCATCGTCCCCATCCTCCCTGGGTGTTCCCCCCGCAGTCGTCGGCCGTGGCCTTTCCGGTGTCTTAGCAGTCCCAACAGCAGCAGCACTACTCTTACTCCTCCCATGCTGGCCTCCCCCCGTCCCTTCCACTCTTTCCCTAATAAAACTCTCGTTTTTCAACACCTCCAAAACTACCTCCCAAGCTGGCTTCTCCTTTTCTCCCTTTGGCAATAGCTTCGCCCCTGGATTCCTCTGCATCTCCGCATTCTTCCACGGGCAGAAAAACCTGTGTTCCCTCACCGGATCAAGATGGTCCATCGGCGCCGGCTCCAAAACTTCGTTCGTCTCGGGGTTGATCCGTCTAGACTTGAACATCCAAAGCCCCAGCCGTCGTAAACAAGAATGACAGCTCGCACTATTCGGAATCGACGCATTACCCAACCGTGGATTCGTCAACCCCTGCCACCCCATCAGCGCCAAAGCCAGCGCCGGCCTATTCACCTCCCCTTCCTTCCTTTCCCCCCCATCTGCTGGCTTTGGATCCGTGAAGAACGTCGTCGGCAATTGCCCTATCACGACCTCGAGATCCAACCCCTCCGCCAACCTCAAATTGAACTCATACGGCAAAAAGTCCTTCCTCTGACACATCTCGTCATACCTTTGCCGCAGCGACGTCAACGCCCACTTCGAATTCGGCAACGGCAGCCTCAGCAATGAATCGTCACACCCCCTCTCCCTCCCCCTCCACAAACACCCCTCCCCGTGCCCCTCCTCGTCCATCAAGTTCTCATACCTCTTGATAACCTCCAACTCCATCTCCCGCCCAACCTCCCCTTCCACCTCTCTTCCCCTCCCAATCTTAACCACCAACTCCCTCTCACAAAGCGTACACCTCACCCTCTCCTTGCCAAGGCAAACCCATCCCCTCTTCGCCCACTCAATCTCACTAATCCGCTCCGGCTTCGGCGTCCAATCCGTCAACTCCTGAAACGTCGCCAACCGCCTCAGCAGCTCCCCTCTATCCGCCGGACAGTACTTTGGCGGCTGCTTCTTCCCAGTTTCCTCCCCCTTCACCGACGGCGACCCCCTCGAAACAGGACTCCCCCTCGGCGTAAACTTCCTCAACGAAACATTCGAAATCGTCGTCGTCCCCCCATCAGTACTTCCCATCAACCGAATACTACTCGCCGGACTTGTCGTCCCCAGAATCCCCGTCCTCTGCGCCTGCGGTGTCATGAATCTCGACGGTGTCGGCGAAGCAGTACCCCCGCCTGTTCCAACGCGTCGCCTCTTGTTGAGGATATCCTCCGCCGTCATCGTCCTCGTCAATCCTAAACCAGGCGTTGATCGTACCGAAAGCGGCGACGCGGAAGAATCGGTTTCAATCGTAGAAGAAGGGGAGCTGTTTCCAATGCCTTGCACCAGGGCGTTGAACTTTCGTTTTACTGTTGCGTTCATTGTGGGAAGAGAGAGAAAACAAGAAACTTGGCTTTGGGGTGGGCGGGCGGCGCGTCGGGAAAATGCGATCGGTTGGAATTCAGCAGGTCGCGGTCGGGTGCTTCCCCACGCTTCGATTTGGTAGGTCCGGCTTCTGTCTCGCTGGCTGGCTGGCTGGCTGTGGGAAAAAAAGTGATGAGCACTGCAGGTCCGGCACTGTGGAATTGGCTGTAGGTTCCATGCGGCACAGCGCAACCTTGTCTCCCAGGGCGACTGTTTACCCCCACTACGGGCGCTAAAAAAGATAAGATGGTGGTGCTGGAAGGGGAAAGGTCGGGTATCGAAGAAAGACGCAGAACGTTTGGACTGTTGATCGGATTGCAAGTGAAAAGAAGTCGAGTTTTAGAGCAAATGGAAACCCAAAATACCGGTGGATGATAAAAGCACAATTGCTTGCGTTGTCAAAGCCCGGGGCTGTTGAAGTCTGCAAATAATTCCAGGTTCACCACCAGGGCAGATCGAGCTAAACCTGCTCCGCCTTAGCAGCTCCAACCCCTGGACCGTGCGCTGGGCACCCCCTAAAACATCAAACCTGACTGACATCATCACGGCACTTCGCAGGCGGGCATCCTGTCAACTACTCCGTATCTCAAGTCCAATATCCAATTCATTACAAAACTAGTATTTCATATGCACAGAAAACGCCATATAACCCGCGCTATCTCGTGATATTCGCTCGGTACCAACCCCCCCATAAAACCATATGAAGCCGTATCTTCATACATGAACCTAGTAATTTCTCCGTTTGTACCTGGGGTATCATTTCCATCGCCATATGTATTTCCTCTTCTTCTCTTTCCCCTCTCTCCCGTTCAGTGATTGTTGACCGTCAACTTCCTCTCCCTGAACCCAACCCACGGCCACCTCAACGCCAACGAACTCACCACAACGCTGATGCTACTCAACGCCATCGCCAACGCCGCCCATGCTGGATCCAAGCTCACATGCTTCCCGTTGCTCACAATAGGATAGAAAACACCCGCCGCCACAGGAATCATGACCGTGTTGTACACAATCGCCCACCCAAAATTGATCTTGATCCTCCTAAATACCGTCCTCGACAGATCCAGCAGCGTCACCACCTTCTTGAGGTCGGATTTCACCAGCACAAAGTCTGCGCTGCTGATAGCAACGTCTGACCCGGAGCCGATGGCAATGCCGACATCTGCCGTGGCGAGGGCAGGGCTGTCGTTGATGCCGTCTCCTACCATGGCGATCATAGCGCGTTCCGTGTCGGATTCGGTGTTTTTGCCTTTTCGTGCCTTGACGGTTTGTTGGAGGTATTTGATCTGATCGGCCTTGCCAGCGGGGAGTACACCAGCGATGACTTGGCCTGCGGGAATACCGAGCTGCTGGGCGACTGCGGTGGCGGTGGTAGGGTTGTCACCAGAGAGCATCCAAACTCGGGTGCCGGACTCTTGAAGCGCGGCGATGACGACCTTGGCTTCGGGACGGATGGGATCTGAGATGGAGAGAGCGGCAGCGAGTGCCCAGGTGGTCGAGGCGGGATCTTGTAGAGCCTTGGTGGCAATGAGAGCGATAGATTTGGCCTCTTGCTTCCACTTCTCAAGACTCCGTTCGACCTCAGATGAGATAGCGACACCAAAGTCTTTCATCAAAGCCTCGTTGCCGACGATCAACTCGAACAAAGTTTCAGGGGCAGTCGGTTGACATACCGCCTTCATGCCCTTCCCAGGGAGCTCGTGTAGACTGTCGGCAGTGACCTTGGGCAAGTCCTCCTCGGCGTTGCAGAATGAGATGATGGCCCTGGCAATGGGGTGACTGCTATTCTCTTCGACCGCCTTCAGAGCGGCCAATAATGTCTTCTTTTCAGGTGTGCGTTCAGCATAAATCTCCGAGTCCGTGATTCTTGGTTCTCCTCCCGTTGTCAATGTGCCAGTCTTGTCAAAGACCACACAGTCAATCCGGCTCGCCTTCTCGAACGCCTCACCGCCACCCTTGGCCAGGATTCCATGATTTGCGGCAAGACCGCTTCCGACAAAGATGGCTGTTGGTGCTGCAAGACCAAGACCACATGGACATGCTACCACAAAAACAGCAATGGCAAACTGAAGCGAGAACGCAATCCATCCACCCGTAGTATCACTTAAAAAGTGTTCTGGGAGGCGGCCCCCATACCCCAAGGACATCCAGACGATCCATGTGAGAATAGCAAACGCTGTGATGGAAGGGACAAAGTACGACGTCAGGTAGTCAGCAACGCGCTCAATCTTGGCCTGCTTCGTCTGACCCTCTCGAACCACACTGACGATCTGATCCAACAGCGAGTGGCCAGCAACACCAGTAATCCTCACCAAAAGCGAAGACCCCTTGTTGACCGTCCCTGAGAAGACCTGATCTCCAGATACCTTCTTCACCAACCTCGACTCGCCCGTCAAGCTGGATTCATCAAAGCTGCTGTCTCCACTGATGACCACACCATCAGAAGGAGGTGACGCCCCGTGTGGAACGCGCACAATGTCCCCAAAGTCGAGCAAATCCGCCTTGACGACCTCATCCCCCTCCTTTGTAGTCCCATACCCATCTACCAAAATAGCGGTAGTAGGCCTCAACTTAGCCAGCAGTTCCACTGCATCACCAGTCCGCTTCTTGCTGTAACTTTCGATATATCTTCCCATAAGCAAGAAGAGCGTCAAAAACACCACTGTGTCATAGTAGAAGTTGCCGTCGTGTGTTTCTGCAGCACCAGTCGCCCAGGCGGCGATCATTTGGCAAACCGATGCAACGTAGGCGATGGTGGTGCCAAGGGACATCAGCGTGTTCATGCTGCCAAACTTGTAAAAGCGCTTGAGAATTGGGACCCTGCTACCAGGACGCCACAACGTTTTGATTTCCTTGAAAGCGCTCTTGTGAAAGACGTCGGCAGCGAAAAAATATACAGGTGTGGCAAGAATGAAGAGTGCGATTTGAGCTCGGCTGATGCCAGAGGTCCAAGGAGACATCAGGTGATGTGCCTTCTCGTGGGGAATGAACATCATGTAGACGATACCAATGACGAAGGTCGGGATGGCAACAAGAAAGGTTCCTAGGACACGGTATGCGAGCGCCCTCTGATGTCTTTGTTGGATGAGTTTAGATCTTTCCTCCAGCGATGGAGGGTGATAGATGGACGCCCTGAATCCCGGGTCACTGGCCTCGATCGCAGCTAGAATTTGGCGAACGGTGAAAGAAGGGGCATCTGGAACGTATGTGACCTTAATAATCGGGCGAGAACGGGTGGGAGGGCTGTTGATCTCCAGTTGACGTCGAAACCCAGCAAGACAGTTGACCACACGGGCCGGGCAGAGATTGCAATGCAAGCCATCTATCCGAATCTCGACCGCTCTTTCGTTCTGTCCCGCCAATTTCTCGTCCAAACTGACCAGACTATCGGCAACCGCATCGAATCCCAATTCCTCGATGGCTTCAACAATCCTGGGGGCGTTGTGCTGGCCATGGAACTTAACCGTGGCACTGTTGGAGAGCAGGTTCACCACAACATCGTCGATCCAATCCAGCTTCTTCAGTCCTTCAGTAATTCCATTCGTGCATGATGCGCAAGTCATGCCGCCAATGGCAACTGTGGCCTGCCATGTGTCCGAGTTCGTCCTCCGCTTGTTTGGTTGAATGGCAACAACCTCGCTGAGTGTGGCCTCATATCCCAGCTCCTCGATGGCTCGAACCAGGTCATCCGTGCGATTTGGCTCCGTCAGGTCGATGGTCGCGCTGTTGGTGAGCAGGTTGACATTGGTTTTGGAAATCCAACCATACTGCTTGAGACCCTCCGATATCATGTTGACGCATGCTCCACAAGTCATCCCTCCAACTGCAAGCGTGGCTCTCCATATCGGTTGTGATGGCAAGGCGTCGGCACTTTCGATTGCGATGAAGGTTTGTGGGCTCTTTTCGTGTAGCTCTGAGAAGCTAGTGTTGTTTGTACTGGTCCTCACTGGCAAGGCGGTCTCAACATGATGCATTTCGTCAAGTCCACGCTCCTTTGAGGCTCGACAGTGCGCGCAGTTCTGAAGATGGGCTTTGACTTTCTCGGGCTGTGAGGTAAGGGACCGGAAGGGGTTCATCCACCGGGCGAGTGCCGAGCCGGACGGCTGACTATGAGAGGAGCTGCCTTCCCCGTTGCGATGGAGGTCTTCCATTTCCATCCCCATGTCGAGATCTGATATGTTACCAGACGATGTTGTGACACCGCATACCTCAAAGCCGTTCTCCTCTAGTAGTTTATGCATGTGCTGGAGGGAGGCGGCTGGACTGTGTTCAACAGTGACCACGGACGTAACGATGTTCGGTGAAACCCATCTGACCAGGTGGCCGTCGCCATACTCGAGTAAGACACTCTTTATAGTCGAGACACAAGTGGGACAGTGCATGTTGGTGAGGAGGAATGAGGTCGTGGCAGTCTCAGTCGGCGCGGCGGGCGCTCGTGTGCCGCTGGCCGGTGCCATGGCGGATAGATTGGGCTTGTCTGCCGGGTACAACGACGGTGGGTGACTCTATGATGTACCAACGGTGGGCTGTCATCCGTCGGCTACCAGATGCCGAGCCTTGGGCACGGGGAGTAGCGATGTGAGTGGTGATGTGCAACGGGCATATAGTAGCAGTGTCCGTTATAGGAAGTGCGGACCTGTAGCGAGCAGAGGCGCGATATAGCCTGAAGTCGCCAAGGTCGTCAAATCCTGCACAGAAGTGTCCTGTTTGGGCTGTGGGGTGCTTGGAGCAGCAGTGATTCCGAGAAGCGGCCGGAAACAGGTGGTCGTAAGGCAGGAATGTGTGCCTAGTCCGAGTGTTTTGCGCCTGGTGCTCTGGTTCTCTCTGCGTCTGTGGGCGATTGAAAGGTCCCGTCCGATGATGAGCGGGCGAGGTGTAATGGGGAAGCTCAAGCAGGCGTGAGCAGCGGAGATTGGGAAGATAATAAAAGTTTGGGTGAACAGGTCGGGTGGCACTGGGGGAGCCATGAATTTGTTGACCAGTTTTCCGCACAATTGACGCAGGCGGATAGAGTTCTCGCTGGGTGCATCGTCTCTGTGGCGGCACGCTTGCGCAGGACTTTGCAGACTGAAGTCGACCATGCCTTCCCTGAGGTATCATCTGGCCAGCCAGACCCACCGTGTCCCTTGGTAATCAGGATTGTTGGCCGACATCTTGAAGTCTATCTTCGATACTTCGATTGAGGTCAGATGATAGCGGGCCCTGCCGGCACTTGCCGACCGCGTCTATCAACGCTGCCTTTGTCCATCTTGGTGCACAAATCTTGAACTCGCTCCGGTCTGGGCCAGTCATTCTGGCGGCAGAATTAGTCATTGAATAATCCCTGGGTGCATTCTCTCGGAAGGGTCTCGAAGTTGGAAGACATGTCGTCGGGTGCCGACAACGCCAAGGCCAGTTGCTTTTGATAGGGGCCGTGTGTGGCTTGCATTTTGACAGTGGCCGTCTTGCGGGTAGCCGGGGCCTACTGCAGATGATTGGCACAGCGCGCCGCACAAAAGCCGCAGCATGGAGATGCCCCTGACCGGGCATATACATCACATCTCATGGTCCAGTTCCAACCACACCTACCGCTACCGACCCGGGCCGCATGTGAGTTCAAAATCAATGACGCATGGGGTCCTTTGGCTGGTTCCGGGGTGCTTCCAGCTCACGGGGTCTGGAAGTCTCTGGTCGATGCTCCGCCCTCCTCTCCCCGGGTGCCATATCCGATTCTGATGGCCGTGTTCTTTTTGCCTTTTCCCGACAATTTTAGGGTGGTTGTGTTCATGGGACAGCAACTTGAACGGGAATGCATCTAGAAGCCTACTGTATCCCCACGACGTAACATAGATAGAATATTATTAGATTGTTTCCATCCCACATGCACAAGATTCCACTCAATGGTCATGTTTCTCCAGTAATTTGTTTCCGTATTGTCTCACTGCCACCGTCCTCAGCAGGTGCTTCGCATTCGCAATATGTATTTGATGTTGTGCAGCGATAGGTGATGTCCACATCCCCCACAGAATCGTTCCCCCACATCAAAACGTGCCCCGCCTGACAGTGCACAACCCGCATGCCAAGAGATGGAGGGGCATGGGAATCCTGTTCTCACAGCTTTGAAGCCATTCCGGCTGAAACCCTCAGGTTGTCTGAGGCCATATGGCGGAGTTGAGACTCTCTTCGTGAGGATCAACACTGTTCTAGAATACCCACCACGGTAGAGTCACACAGCAGTTGAGATTCGCCGCTGAGATCACGTCATTGCCGCTAGACTGCGACATCGCAAGGTCTCTCCGAACAATTGAACATGGATCATTCGATCTGGAGAGGGCAGGACCTGGCAGCCACAAAGGATCTCGGAGCAGTCGTTCGGGGAGCCTGTGTTAAGTCGTTGCTGAAGACGCGCCGTTGTTGATCCGATCTGGCAGCCATAACCACAAAGAAAAGATGGCCTAACAAGCACACATTGTCCCTGGCCGGCTGTCGGTCAAAGAAGCCGAATAATCGCCAGCACCGACAGCCGACATCGCCACGAAAAAGGATGCATTTTGCAGGCTACAACCCCAACCCTGGCTGACTTTTGAATTACAAACCAACATCTCAAACCTCCAAGGCCCCCCACATTTCCACCAAAAGCGGTTAGCTCGCAATCACGCAATCGACATCAATCAACGCGAGCCTCGAATCGCAGCAAGGGTCCAACGCCCCAAAGACTGCTTTTACCCAAGATTTTGGCTGCGAGATGCGGCACTTATGGGGAAGCTGCTCCGGCCGAGGAGAACGGTAGGTTGATATTTTTTTCTCGAGTCATCTCCAATTTTTTCCTCGCCTTCTTCATAACCAGCTGTTCCCGCTGGCGCCGTCTCTTCTCTCTGTCTACTCAGTTCGTGAGCGCTTCGAGGCAACCCCCGGGCCCCTTTCTACGTTATTGCCTCGATACTTCGCGAGCGGCCGAGTCTTTGCTCTTGAAGACGCCTTCAAGAGTACCCCTCCTTCTTCTCCCTCCCTTCTTGCCATTGACACCCCCGGCAAGTTGCCCGGCCCCGAAAACGACGCCAACATGCAACTGAAGCACGAAGAGACCACCGGAGGCGTTGCCCCCGGCTTCGAGAAGAGCGTCCCTCTCAGCTCCATCTCCGGTCCAACCTACGTGACAAGCCAGCTTCTCGTCCAGCAAGCTGCCTATAAGCTTTCCGACAAGATCTTCTCCTTCTCCCCCGAGACCTTCGACCTCGATGCGGCCGTCAAGGATTGGTCGCAGGCTCAGGAGAAGAACATCCATGGCGAGACCACCACTGTTGTGCCTCTCCAGACCAGAGCCGGTGCTGGCACCTTTGCACTCGGCTACATCTTTTCCAAGGACTTCGACCTCAGCAAGAGGCGCATTCCCCAGACTCTCCTTGCTCCTTCGCTGAGCCTCCGGCACTTGCGCGCGGCTTTGGACCAGCTCTCCCTTCTCTACGGCGTGTCCAGCCCCTTCGTTGCGCACGTTGCCGCCGCCGACTACTCCAACAACGATGGCCTCACCACCGAGTACGAGAGCGCGCTTCAGCTGGCTGAGGATCTTGGTCTCGGTCTCGTCTCTACCTCGTCTGCTCAGGAGGTCCAGCACATGGCTCTCTTCGCCACTCTTCTGGCTTCCCTTCTGCCCACTCTCCATGTTTACGATGGTCTTCGCACTGCCAGGGAGACATTGAGAGTGGTGGACGCGCTTGGAGAGACTAGCATTGCTGAGCTATACAAGTCTATCTCACAGGACGCTGGCGCCTTGAACAAGAGATTGGATACCGCTGGTAAGGTTGTTGAGCTTTTGCGTCTCTTCAACAGCCAGCTCGGTACCTCGTATGCTCCTTTCGAGTACCATGGCCACGAGGCCGCTGAGACTGTGCTTGTGGTCTTCGGCAGTGCCGAAGCTCAGCTTGCCAAGCAGGTGGTCGAGACTCTCGCTGCCCAGGGCCAAAAGGTGGGCGCTCTCAACGTCCGCATCTACCGCCCATTCATCGAGGAAGCCTTCCTTGAGGCTCTTCCCGACTCTGTTAGCCAGATTGCGGTTCTTGGCCAGGTCCGTGACGCTCTGGCTGTGGAGGAAACCTCTGTCCAGTCCGCGCTCTACTCCGATGTCCTTACTGCGGTTACCTTTGCCGACAGGTGGTCTCAGGAGCCCACTGTTGTCGACTTGAAGTACCCTGCTTCGGCTGCCCACACTCCTAGCTCCATTGCCACCGTCCTCCACAGGATCGCCAGCAAGGATGGTCAAGGTGAGGTCTCTTTGACCTTGAACTCTCTTGAGCAGGCCCAGCAGTACGTCTTCTGGGACGTGGACAACTCCCAGGCGGTTGCCTCTCCTTCTGTTCTCGGCAAGCTTCTCTCTCGCGAGTCTTTCAACAACATCTCGGTCCACGAGACATACAACAGCCTCATCCAGGGTGGTGTTGTCCGTACTGAGATCAGGAGCTCGGAGAAGCCAGTCGAGGCGCCTTTTGCTATTGATGAGGCTGACGTCGTCTTTGTTGGCGAGGAGAAGCTTCTCAAGGAGGTTTCCATTGTCAAGAGTGCCAAATCTGGCGGCAAGCTGGTTGTCCGCCTGCCCAGTTACAAGCCTGAGGAGATCGAGAAGCGCATCCCTGCTTCCGTAAGGAAGGAGGTTCAGGAGAAGGGCCTGCAACTTTTCGTTCTCGACTCCTCTTTCTCCCCTGCCTTGGAGAACCGCGCCCAGCTTTTGGCTGAGCTTGCTTTCTTGCAGGTGGCTCGCTCCGACCTTGAGGTTGAGCAGCTCGTCAAGCTTGGCGGTCTCTCCGGCGACCAAGTCACCGTTGTTGAGGTTGCCGACGCCCTTGCGCAGGCCCTTCACAAGGTCGAGGTTCCTGCCACCTGGGCTGAGGAGGAGGCCACTGATGCCGCTGTTATTGAGGAGTTGAAGCCCACCAGCTTCGTTGCCTTTGACAAAGAGGATACCGAGTCTCCCCTGCAGGTCAGCGCCTGGCAGGAGATTGCCAAGGGCCTGGCGTTCCAGGAGGCGTATGGCCTCAAGACCGAGCTTCGTCCTGATCTCACCGTCAAGACCCATACCATTCACGTCAAGGAGAACCGCAGACTCACTCCTCTCGCCTATGATCGCAACATCTTCCATATTGAGTTCGATCTCGGCACCTCGGGCCTCACCTACAACATCGGTGAGGCTCTCGGTATCCACGCCGACAACGACCCCAAGCAGGTCGAGGACTTCATTGAATGGTATGGCCTCAATGGTGACGATATCGTGCAGGTCCCCTCCCGCGAGAACCCTGCCATCTTCGAGACTCGAACCATCTACCAGTCTCTTCTCCAGAACATCGATATCCTTGGCAAGCCTCCCAAGCGCTTCTTCGAGTCCCTCGCTGAGTTCGCCACCGACGAGGCTGAGAAGAAGAGGATCGAGTTTCTCGGCAGCAAGGAGGGCGCGGAAGAGTTCAAGAAGCTCTCCGAAGTCGACACCGCCACCTACGTCGACGTCTTCCAGACCTTCAAGTCTGCCCACCCACCATTCCCTGACCTCGTCCGCATCGTCGCTCCTCTTAAGCGCAGAGAGTACTCTATCGCCTCTGCTCAGGCCGTCACTCCTACTTCTGTTGCTCTGATGATTGTCGTTGTCGACTGGGTTGACAGCCAGGGCCGTACCCGCCAGGGTCAAGCCACCCGCTACCTGTCTGGTCTCAAGCCCGGCACCCCGGTCATCGCGTCGGTCAAGTCTTCCGTCATGAAGCTGCCACCCAAGGATACTGCTCCGTTGATCATGGCTGGTCTCGGTACCGGTCTTGCTCCCTTCCGTGCGTTCCTCCAGTACCGCGCTATGCAGAAGGCCCAGGGCAAGGAGATTGGCTCCATCCTTCTCTACCTTGGCTCCCGTCACCGCCGGGAGGAGTACCTCTACGGCGAGGAGTGGGAGGCGTACATGGACGCCGGCGTGCTTACTCTTCTTGGCGCTGCCTTCTCTCGTGACCAGCCTGAGAAGATTTACATTCAGGATCGCATGAGACAGACCATGAGCGACATTGTCAAGGCATATATCGAGGAGGAGGGTTCGTTCTACCTATGCGGCCCCACCTGGCCTGTGCCTGATGTTACTGCTGTGTTGGAGGAGGCGATTGCTACGGAGGCGAAGCAGAGTGGACGGAAGGTGGACCCAAGAAAGGAGATCGAGAGACTCAAGGAGGATGGGAGATATGTCTTGGAGGTGTACTAAGTTGCTGCTTTGGTTTTGTCATTTTAGCGAGGGTAGTTAGGCAGATACAAAAACCGGCGTTGTGTTGTTTGCTTCATTCATTGCAACCCCTGATGTGAACTTGTGGTTGACGCTGTCATGGATCTGTTTGTTGAATTGTGCGGGGGAATCCACAATGCGTGGACCATTGATCTGCAGCTACCCCAACCCTGGATAATCGGTGACCAATAGTATAACACAAAGGAAACCGGAAGACGCTAGCCGGAGTGTGGGGTAAGCCGGGGGTTTGTTGGAGGAGGGGTGTCTTGGGACGACCTCGGGTCTCGCCGCTTTGCATAGGGTGCAGGAACTGGAACCTACATCACCAGCGCTGCTACCGTTCTTCGCCTCATTCTTAAGTGCTGGTCCTGGGCTCTTGTCTTGGTTGACCGTTGGACCTTGTCACCGCTTTTGACCGTTACCCGCACGTGTCTTTGGATAAGCTTTGGGAACGCATCACCATGTCCGGCGCTATTCGAGCCTTGCCCAATGTGAGTGCCCTCCACCGTTGAAGCCATGAATCAGGAAGACATGAACTGATGGAGTAGAACAGCGGGCCGCCAAAGCCACCTCTCTCCTTCGCACAATTCAGTATACTCACCCTCCAAACTGCCCGTGTCATTCCAACCCAGGACACCATCATCATACACAGCACCAACAGAGAAGTCAGGTTACACGGTTTGCGGATAGAGTGCAAAATGGCAGCAAGAGGGGGTATGCTACACCTTCTCAAGACCCATCCAGGCTGAAGGAGTATGCTTTTGAAATGGCTGCTTCTTCGATTCGGTTCGGGCCTGGTGTGACAAAGGAGGTGGGTATGGACTTGGGCAACATGGGTGTGAAGAAAGTTGCTGTTGTGACGGACAAGACGGTGGACAAGTTACAGGCAATGAAAATCGTCAGAGAAGCGTTGGATGCGCAGCCGGGGATCGAGTACAAAGTCTTTACGGGAGTGAAGATTGAGCCAAAGGATTACTCGTACGTCTCCTGCACTCTTTTTCACCATGATACCGCTGACAATTTGGAAAAAGTATCAAAGACGCAATCGCCTGGACCATTCCCTACAACCCTGACGCCTTCCTTGCTGTCGGCGGCGGGTCCGTAATTGACACCGCCAAGCTCATGAACCTCTACTCCTGCTACCCTGACGCCGATTTCATGGACTTCGTCAACGCCCCCTTAGGTCTCGGCCGTCCCATCGACCGCAAACTCAAGCCCCTCATCGCCATCCCCACCACCGCTGGAACTGGCTCAGAAACAACCGGAACAGCCATCTTCGACCTCGCCTCCCGCCGAGCCAAAACCGGCATCGCCCACAGAAACCTCAAGCCAACCCTTGGTATCTGTGACCCGTTGAACACCGCCACCATGCCCTCCGCGGTGAAAGCCGCCTCTGGTCTCGACGTCTTGTGCCACTCCCTCGAATCCTGGACCGCGATCCCGTATTACGAGCGCACTCCACGTCCGACAAATCCCATCCTTCGCCCAGCGTACCAAGGCTCGAACCCCATATCCGACATCTTCTCCCTTTCCGCGTTGAGATCAACAGTAAAGTACCTCCCCCGAGCAGTCAAAGACCCAGAGGACATGGAAGCCCAGTCAGAAATGCTCCTCGCCGCCACCCTCGCAGGCGTCGGCTTCGGCAACGCAGGCGTCCACCTCTGCCACGGCATGTCGTATCCCATTTCCGGTCAAAACCCAGGGTATCAACACGCTGGATATGAAGTCAACGATCCGATCATTCCCCACGGAGTATCAGTTGCTGTTACTGCTCCAGCGGTATTCAAATTCACTGCTGCGTCGAATCCGGATAGACATTTAGCTGCTGCCGAGGCGTTTGGAGTTGATGTCAGCCAGGTGAAGAGGGAAAGTGCGGGGGAGGTGCTGAGTGAGGCGATCAAGAAATTCCTGGAGGAGCTGGGGGATCAGCCGAAGGGGCTGGGGGAGCTGGGGTTTAAGAGGGGGGATATTGAGCAGTTGGTGGATGGGACGATTCCGCAGGCGAGGGTGTTGGTATTGGCGCCGGGGTTGGCGACGGAGCTGGAACGGGAGAGGGAACAATTGGGGAGGTTGTTTGAGGAGAGTTTGGAGCATTAGGTGATGGGGGGATATGCCCTGTGAAATACCTATGCGAGTGATTTAGATGGAAATAGGCAATGTTATCAGCCCCAAAAATCCTTCTTATCTTCCTCGTCAGAATCAACATCAGAATCCTCCTTCACCTGGTAATCCTCCTTTTTATCGTCCGATCCCATGATCTTATCAAACTCGTCCAACCTCTTCTCCCTAGCCAGCCTTTCCGTATCCTGCTCCACAATATTGATAGACCTTCGAAGTCGTTGGCGATGAAGCAGCGCCTTTCGGGCGTCGTCTAAACTTTGTAGACTAGGGTGGAATGGGTTAGCAGTTGGGGAGGAATTGGGGAAAAGGAAGGTAGCGCGTACATTTTTCTGAAGTTATCAGCTTCAGACACTACGGGGATTTCTCGTGGTCATATGTCACACGGCAAAAGACCAACAGGCCACAGCTCGGGTTAACAGCTACCGACCTGCACGCTGTGAGCCAACCGATGGAAGTGAAGCAGTCAATCAGAAGCATGGCGGGTATCAAAGGAATCCTACTGGCTCAGTGATATATTGAAGGACTTGGCAGAGGCCTGAGGCAAGGAAGGCACGGACCACTTGACGGAGGATAAATACGCGTTCAGGATCACTGTACTATTCCAAGTCTTCTTCTTCCTTCTTCATCATGGACTTCGAGGCCATTGAAGATTATTACTGCAATTGAACTACTGTTCCAAGCCCTGAATATCAGCCCTTGTCACATCATATGCCGGTGTGTTTTCTGGTCTGGGCCAGGGCGGGTTGGCTGTCCGTGGTTGGAGAGGCGCGAGTCCTTTCCGTGTGGGGGGCTGGTGGTCCGGCTGTAGACGTTCCAGTGGGGGTTTGGGCCTGGTTGTTGATGATTGAAGTCTTGGACATTTTCTTTTGATTCTGCCTTTTGGATATGAATGATGATGGCGTGTTTGATAACTTTGGCCGGATGATGAAGTTTTAGAGAAACTGGAGGTTGGGATAAGGGGGATTTTATGTCTGGACTTGTGTGTGTCTAAAAGCTTGTTCAAGCCTTCGAAGGTTGACAGTTATCTTCTTAGGGCTTGCTACTACCCTTTAACACGTGAAGAGTATTTTTAAGATGTTCTTGATACCGTATTGACTAAGGCCTCTTAACTATCTTTCAACACTGTATTCCCCCTTTGCAGTGCCAACTCTCTGTGTCTACGTAGGGTGGACAGTTCGGCAGCAAAGCAACACATGGTGACTACAAGTACTCAACTTGCAACTAATAGAATCCAAGACCTAAGATGTGTGTCAGTAAGAATTCCAAAAGTGATTAATTAGGTACTTAGCAATTGTACCAATTGCGTAAATTCAAACCACTCTCTTACCTGTTACGCTATAGTCCTTACGAAGAAGCCTCAAGCAAGATCGGTCTTCCTCGGAGTTGGAATTCTCAACAACGATCCTGTACGAAATTGTCGTCCAGTATCTGGAATACTGTCGGAGGATGGGAATGGAGGTCTGATGGTTCCGGCGAGAACGCAACATCCCCGCGCGGCGACTAGGTAGCCATGACAAGACAGGCAACAATCAGGAAATGTATCATTAAAGATAGTAAGATATATCTAACAGGGGTGTTGGCGAACTTACCGCTGTTCATGAATGGTAAAGGCGTCGACCAGGACGACTAACAGCGCGTCTCGGTCTCGACTGCTTACAGCCTGGTGCCAAGCGGCAGCTGGGCCGGGGCGACTTTCGGAGTTCATCTTGGATGAGTTGGTAGATGGATTGTGTTGTGGTTACGCGAAGAGGTCGAAAAAAAATCTTGTGGTAGATAGGTAAAGTTGAGTAAGGTGGTGTGGTGGAAAAAGGAAGAGCCCAAGGACACATCGATTGTCTGAATTTCAGGTAATGCAGAATAGAGTTGTAGGCAAACTACTAAATGATTGCCTGCGCGGGCCTCCCCTGGAACGTGGGTGGGGATGAATCAGAGTTGCTCCCAGAAGACGCCCTGAGAGGGGTTTGTACCAGTTTTGAAGACGGTGGACACCAAAACGATGGGTTGTTTGAAGTTAGATTCACGCAACTAACGTTTTCTGGCCCAGTATCTATTCTATTGACGACGAATGGTAATGGGTATCGTGTTAAACAGATTATTAACCCACTTATGTTCTCTGCCTCGCCCGGAATGATAATTCATCAGTGTTCAAAAAACAAACACCACAACGTAAAGTTTACCTAGGTATAAACTTACCGCAGCTAGAATCGCGGAGCGCATCGATAAGAATGTCAGTGTCCCTGATAAACAGTGCATTATGGTTTGGATGAGAAACGACGTCGCAAGCATTACCTTACCTATCTTACCAGCCTCGCCGATGGATGCTGGTTGAGGCGTTTCCACCCTGGTCGTATTAGAGACGTCCGATTGGCTGAGGCCAGTACCAACAACACGGCTGACACCTTCTGACTGAACAAGCCTGCTCGGGTGACGTGAAACGACCGACTTTTTTGACCATATCTTCCAAGTATCTAATTGAATGCTAATCTAGGTTCTCAGCAAGAATTTGCAGACGATAAAACTGAACCGGTTATCTGAGATGAGGCCGTGACAACCTGGAAATCATAAAAGACGGAGGCCGAGCTATAGCGAAGCAGGAGATATATTAAAAGAAAAGGCAAGAGTCTGGGTCAAAGTCTTGAATTAAATAAAAGAAGAATGACGTGTAGTAATCTTGATCATGTTGCTCAGCGACGCCACGTCGTCCGAGCCGGCTCTGTGGTTCGGTTCCGCCATGGCGGAACATTACCACCCAGCAGAGCTACCTACCTACCTCTACTGTGGAATCCCACCAAACACTAAAAATTGATATTTATACACTTTTTCAAGACTAGGGCTTTCGACCCTCTCAATCTTCGACATCCCATCCACGCCGCCTAAAATTGACAGTCTGTCAGACTGAGTTTTTATTCCGTCGAACTTTCCACCAAGCACCAGCCTCACAGAACTCTTCACCATCAGCACCACTCAATATCGTACCTCTTGACCAACTACACCCGCCCAAACATATCGCAGATCAGCAAACGATGTCCGCCTTCCCTCATGTTCTACTTAATCCCTCTCCCATTCCGGGTTATGAAACCACCTTCGAAGCCAACATAGAAAAACTGAAGGACCTCGAGAGGAGAGTTAAAAAGATCAGAACTAGAGCTCTGTGCATCGATAATATGCGCTCGGCGATCCACCGAGATGTCTGCATGTCGCGTTTCAGTCTCCTTTTCAATGAAACGCCTTACATCACTTCTCAAATGGGCGGCGAGGCACGCATCACCGAGCTATGCACAGTCGTCTTCATGGCCCTGGAGAACGCCGAAAGGATCACCACCGCAGTAATGCACGACACCGAGGCCCTCCTCAATACAATTTCAAGGACCGTAAATCACCTCGAGTCAATACAGAGTCCTACTGCTTTCTGGTACATTCTCCCAGCAACAACAGTGGCTAGTGTGCAGGCATTACTGGACAAGACCAACGAGCCGTTGAAGATGATGCGGAAGGCTTTGGACAACGCCGAAGCGGTGGAAGTAGTCCGTGATAGGATGAGGGAGCTGGAGGCTTGGTTTTTTCGTTGCTACGAGGAGGAAAATGCGCTGCTGCTTTAACGGGGTTGATCGGCAATGATGAAAGGGTGGCATCAGACACTGACAAACGATGAAGGCCTTGTCAAGCATTAAATGGTGAAATACTGTTGGTCGTGCTGTCGGCCATTTTGAGAGACAAAATAGCAAGTATGAGAATGTGGAGCAAATACTGCACGAACAAACCACATGCTCTCCCCTTTCTCTAGATCCTTCTGGAAATCTATCAACATTCCGTGTTCCTCAAGCTCTAACACAGCCAAGCACAGTGACCAAGTGTCGTACCAAAGGGACGTCCTTGGCCAAGGTCCAAGGCAAGGGGTACATCTCTCCACACCTGGAAGTTTTGTAACGGTGGCTACGTATGTTTCAACTAAGATGACTAGAGTAGAAGTCGAGATCTGGCGAGCTTTGATGGTTAGGTAGGTCACTAGGTATGGGACAAGGCACGGGCAAAAGAAATTGTGAAAAAGGTGATGGATACAACCAAACAAGAAGAAGCTACGGAAAACTATAGGTAGTAGTACATGGCCGTGGGCTCTCTGGGAGCAATCCGTCTGCCCTAAATAAGTGGTCCCAGGTGAATGGTGGGCCTGGACCCGCAACGCTAAGTACATTCCTTAGGTATGGTAGGTAGGTAGGTATGCCGTACTGTAAATTCAAGTATGGCTGACTAGGTGGTTGGTCCTCGACGAGGTTCCAGTACCAAGCCTGGGGGGTTGGCTGACCTGTGCCTACTAGGTAGTCAGAGAGCAGGTTCCAATGGAAAGAAGAGAGAAATCTTCAGAAATATACCGGAATGCTTCCTCACAGACAGCGCGCGGGTCTCGTTGGATGTCCTGCAGAGCTTGCTCACGACCAAGTCCTATTCGAGGAATTTGTGTTTTGAGGTGCTTGGCAATCTCTTCCTCGTTGAATGCAAACCCTACTTTATCTTGTAACTTGCCCATCATCCAAAGGAAAGTGAGCGCGCCAAGGACAGCATCTCCATTGCCACCAAGATCGCTAAGGTATATGACCCCAGAAAGCAACATTGGTCAACGCAGTCTGCCGTGCTCACGCCCCGCGTTTCCCATACCGCAGGTTGGAATTCGCGGCGCCGTTCATCCATTGTAAGGGCGTAGGATGTGTTTCGTACGCTCAATGGTGCCGTCCGCGAACTACGCGGGCAGGCTTCCAGTTGGGCATTGGCGAGTGGCCTGACACCTATGATGTCACCTGGGGAAATGAATAATGCAGGGCATAGTAAGATCAAGCAAGACATAGAATGACACTGATCTCGGCTTTAAGGGTACCCGTGAAGTTAGACACTGTGCAGTCTGCGCTGTATGATGGTATACTATGACAATGTTCAACGGCTGGACTGAATAGCATGAATGGAGAGGACAGGTCCCTCGCGTCCGTCTGTGATGCCTAACGTATCCTTTAGCAGAGAACTATTGTCTCCCAGCGAGGATTGCAGTCTTTCCACTTGTGGGCAAAGACATATCCGACGTCGACCCGTCGTGCGAGATGCCGCTTCAGCGGTAACCTCTCAATGAGCATGACATGCAATCGCCACAAATCGAAATCTTCGAAATACTGCACCCTGGTTTTCCGGGCACGCCAGTTTGCCAGAGCGCCACAAATGACGACGAAGTCAAAAGTCTCTTCGCCACTCAGGCTCGCATCGATCCAGTCCGGACTCATTTTATTAATCCACCCCACCAACTCCCCGTCATAGCGGCGTATCGCGACGTCCCGCTCTACAAAGTCTTTGCCTTCGTAGATATCTCGAGAGTCCCGTTCTAGTTTCAGTGACGCCACCGTTGTGTTGAATATCAGCGACCCTGGCATCTCGGCACACACGTCGCGGGCTTCGGGGTCGAGAGTCAAATGGGCCATCGTCTGCCATGGGTTGTGAGGGCATTCTCGCCAGGTTTGGGTCGATCTCCAAGTTGCCGGGACGTATTTCCGGGGCTTGAGCTCCGGTACCCCGCTCATGATTTCGATGTCCTTGATGGCTATCGCATGATCTATCCACCGTTCCTCAACGTCCAATTTCCGAAGGCCAACATCAGGATCCTGAAAATGAAAGAAAACAAGGCTCGCGATTTCCAGGAGATCTTTGTCCAATCTGGAGCCTCCGCTGATCCAAGAGTAATTTGCCTGGTTGGCTGATGACGCCCAGCTCCAGGAAGGAGTCCCTTGCATCTCGGCCCTTCTCTGCGCCAAACCGTAGCAACTCCACATCAGCGTCTGGGGTAAGTATCTCTCGACGAGGCCAAAGAGGAATGGCGATTGGAGCACCTCCCCAAGGGCCTTACCAACGCCGGCGAAAGCGTTAAGGATATCAGAACCAAATGATAATTGTCGCGTAGTGTAGTTCTCAACCCAGTGAAAATAGTCCACTAGCGATGTAGCCTCCGTCAAATTATACGTCACTCGCGATCTCCCTTCATTGGCACTGTTTTGGAATCCAGGAATGTGTTTGTACTCCTCCTCGTCCGCTCCCGCTTCATGCGGTTGGTATGAGCTAAAAGGACGTTGAGGGTAGTAGGTGAGCTCTTCGCTCGCAGTTCCCCGCGAGCATTCAAATATTGTTTGGAATTCAGTAATGAACAGACGTCGTCTCGATAGGACCCGCTCTTGAAACGTCCAGCCTCTTTTATTCCAAAGAGAGGAATCTGCAAGAATCTCCATACCTTTCGGCCTAATGTTCCGCCCCTCTACATCACAATCGCGCGGAGGACTCCAGAGCGAGGATCGCCTAGGCTTGCTGCGGTAGCCCGGCAGTCCCTCCCCATCTCGTTTGTTGAGGGCTGCTATTATGGTGAAAGAGGCCGAGCGGTATATCTTGTCCATGGACTGGACTTGAGTGTGTTTGGATCTTGGATCATCCTGAACAATGCAAAGTTGGTCAACCCAAAGATACCTCTCCCCAAGGTCTCTACAAAGACATATGGCATCCGAGATAAGAGTTGGCAGTGTAATGTCGTCAATGCCATTCGGAGTCTCGAGTGCCTTCAAGGTCCATGATTCAAGTTGTGTGTATCTTATTCCCTCATTTTGCTGCCACATGTAACTTAAAGCTGCGAACCGGACTGGTTTCAAAGGTTTCACAATTGCCATGGACTGGATATCGATAAGTCGGAAGTCGGAAGGTAACTCAACCACTGGGAATAATGTTAGCTCCGTACCATTGTTGTACCAGTGCTGGGAGTAGTTTACCGGATTTATCATCTCTGGAGCAGCTCGATCCATGAACAGTCTCGCAGCCTTTGATCCAAGTTTTAAGTAATGAGACATCGAAAAATCGAGCTTCCCAAGGCTTGATACCAAGAATACGGGGTCGCTCGCCCTTCGAGTAATGAACGCGGAATTGGGGACTGATGGCGAAGTGTGAGTCTGCCTGGGAGATGCCTCGAAGTGGCTCTAAATTTCCCGACTGCACGGCAAACTGCAGGTAGATGAGTATATTGATAGCGAGCGTTGTGGCGTCTGATGAGTGAATCCGATGCTGAGCTTCTAGATACGGCTCACGGCTTCCCGAGCCCGGACCTCTGTCCAAAAAATATGGACCGTCGTTACGAATGAGTATCTGTGATGGCGGGAAGAGTTGCAGAGACTCGGATTCACGGCGTCGAGTGTCGCCCACTATTGCGATGGCTTGGCACATGATGCAATGGGAGTTTTGTGATAGCTCCTCTAACGAGACATAGTCTTGTCTTTCGTGCGGCCAATGCCACAAACCATCCCAACCTCGGCATCGCTCGCAAAGATTAGGGTTTCCCAGGCTGCGTCTCCTGACCCTTGGGTTCGGGCGCATCGCGGAAACCCAGTCCATGAATGCCTGAATCCATATGCGCGCTTTGCCCCGGAAATGGTGGTGGTGGAGTGAACTCGATGACGCTTTTATATTCATGATCAAAACTCGGTTCTGGCCAAAGTCGTCTTGCAGGGTCGGGGATGGAATAGCCCACGGCGGATTGCCTGGTCACTGGTGCGTCCAACCGTATCCGGAGGCTGGCCCCCTTGGATGCAGCGCGACCCAGGTTGTTCGGGCGCCGGGATGAGAGGTGGACAAACAAGGCAAGTAGGGTATGTCGAAAAGAAAGCAAGGCCTCCAAAACTTCATTAAGGTAGTGCTGGTTGCTGTAGTTTTTCTCGATGCTTACGTCTTAGGTACCTACGTGGTGCGGGGATTTCCGGATACAGCCCCCCTGTGGTCGTGACCCTGACCCGCCAAGCTGAATCATAACCTTGACTAATTAACCCTAACCCATCAACCGGCTGTTGTGCAGTTTCGAGTAGCAGACCAACTGCTACGTCATCTTCCCTTATGTGGATGCAAACCTCTGGCAGTTCTGGAGGACCAAGTTTTCAGACATCTAATATCCGAAATGTGCCCGGCTCCGACCATGCACGCTAGGTGGATGGCGAGGGCTCCAGTCAATTCACAACCCGCCGATCAGCTCCGACGGCGACAGCCAGATGAACGGCAGGCACTGCGACCTTAAGCCTGAAAATATCCTCTGATTCCTCAGCAATATAGAGTTATGGACCACTGTCTCGAGAACAGCTATCATCAACCAGTGGCAGGCATCTTGAAGTTCTGCGACTTCGACACTGCTGAGTTTCATGGTGATTTCACTGCATCCATCGGCGTTGCTAGAAGTCTGGTCAAAGCGCACGCGTACTGTGTACCTAGTCTGACTCTTGGTCACTAGGTAGTATGGGTTCTATTACAGTTCCTGACGTGGTATGCCTTCGGCTGGGGCGGCGTCGACACTCTTGACTTCGAAATGATGTCACAAGTCGAGATTCAGGGCTCCCGTGTAGATATCTCGAGGTTCTTTACCATTGATAATCAGAGCTTAGCAAGGACAGCGTATATCTGTCAGGCCGTCACGAGGGTGAGTCGATCTCATACTTCTTCGACTCCACGATGACACGCTGCTGGTGAAGTCGACTAACACGACTAACTCCACAGCAAATCGACACGCTCCGCAACCACGCACAGCACGGCCCCTTCTTCGAAGATGTTCTGACGCTAATTGAAACGAAGTTGCTAAGAATAGCGCCAGAAGAGAGGGCAAGAACAGGCGAGCTCGTCGATAAGTTCCATGGCTTCTATAAGAAGAGTTTGGTTCATGATGGCAGGTACTGCGCCCCAATCTCAATTAATCCATCTCAAAGCAGTACTACGGATTCTTTACCTCGGGCCGTTGCCTCTGGTGGGAAACAAAGACAGAACAAGGAACAGTCATGGGTCCGCCGTCTTTGGGAGTTCCTCAGGGGGCGTCGCAGTGATTTAGGTTGGTGAGGGATTGCCTAGGTAGTGACTGACGCCGGTTTAGATGTGGGAGTTTTTTGGTCGGACTCATACGTTATCGGGGTTTATTGTTGGGATAATAGTCCACTTACCCGTTGGGGAGAATCAAGTGATTTCCGGAGAGACAGCTTCCTCTATTTTACGTTAGGTCTGGATACCTAGTAATACTCGTAGGTATGACGCATACGGGACTGCCTTTCCAACTATGAAAGTAATATGGAAATTATTGACATGGTCGTCGAAGGCTAGGGGGTATTCTAGATTCTCCGAGGCGGTGATTTAACCGCCTAGAGCCGCGGAGCAGATGGGAAATCGGGGCATAAGGGTGAAAGTCCCTTGACGTAGGAGACTATAACTTGTGTAGTAGCTGGGTAGCGGGCTTCAAATATTTCCTACATGAGTCGCTCGTTTTATGATGACAGCAGGTAGACAGGCTTTCAGATCAGAGGTAGTCGTACACGATGATCATTATTCCATTCTCTCCAAGCCCCTGCTCATCCCATGATTAGGAAAACTATATCTTCTTTCTCAACCAGTCTAGAGTTTGTCCCCGCGATAGAGTTCTAGGAATATCTTGTAGGAGCTTCTTCAAGTTTATTGTTCCCATACCAGTCTGCTTGGTCGTTCGTGTCATATCCTTCAGTTTCTGTGCAAATGTGTGGAGCTCACCATCGCAGACAACCGTAAGCTTCACCCCAGCCATCGAAGCAGCGAGCCACATCAGCAACATCTTTACATCTGGATCGCCCCCAAAAGCTCCACAACCCCAAAGACCGGTTCTAATCTCACATATGGAGCCTTCCAAGCTAGAATAAAACGCCGTGTAGGCCTTTGCGATCTCTCGCTCCGTGTTTTGCGGGAACAGGTCCGCAAGTCCTCCACCATCGTCAACCAAGTCCAGCTCGAGGGCATCCATGAATAACATCGTTCTTTGCTTCCAGGTTGTGCGATGACCCTCTTGAGAAGACACAAGAGATTCAACAGTGATATCTCTTCCCTTCCCTACAACATTAACCATTGCCTGTGCCCCACAGACCTTCAGGATCTGCTGATGCCCCAGCGGCGGAGTGATCAAAACAATGGGACATGCCTCCGGTGATATCCCAACATGGACCTCCTCCTGGGTGGCAGACTGCCCGAACCCGACGATCTTGTTCGCTGATATCACGACGGCCTGTCCATCGCCCTCCACTCCTAGATTACCCGGCGAGGTATCGTACTTATCCACCACCACCGCTTTCAGCTCAGAAAGCGGTTTGTCTTTGTCCACGATCTCATGGTATTGCTCTTGGAGAGAATGTAGAGAATATTCAACAGGCCATTCCTCAACTTCAGCATTGACGACTTCGTCCTCGCAGACAATACCGCCAAAGTACAACATAAGAGCTCGTAGATACGCCTTCACTGCACTGGTCTGTCTCTGCTGAAAAGAATACCATATCCCAAAGTCATGAGTACCGTCGTCCTCTCTCCACGGCGGTACCTTTAAGGTCCGAAGGAACTGGTGTACAACCAAGCAAGCTACTTGCCGGCGAGAGAAGCGCAGATGGGAGTTTTGCTCGCGCAGTACTGCTAGTCGGCCATCTGGGAAGAGAACGGGCATTTCCAGTGCTATGGCAATCAAACGAGGCCAGATCTTCTGAATGAAGATGTTGAGCGTGCCGAGTGTAGAGGAGATTCCGTCGAGAAGAAGTTCATAGTCGTCGGCTGGCTTCGAAGTTCCACGAAGAGTGACGGAAATCGTGTCCAGGATGTCAATCAATTCGGTACTGGAGTTCATGGGTTGGAACAATATTGTCTCAAGAACTGGCCAAAAAGGTACTTGGCCACTCTCGTCTTCGACCTCGTCGCCCGTTGGATGGAGGCTAAAACGGTCGTCGCATTTGTATTCTGGCGAGGAAGGGAGAAGGTAGAAATTGGGGTATGAGGCCATCGCGAAGGTATTGAGCTCCTAGTCGATTGAAGTCATGGGATTGGTGTAGGATTCAATGGAATATTCCATTTGGTTAGCAGTCCATTTGAAAACGCCGTAACAGCCACCCCGCTAGTTGCACAGCCACGATAAGCCGATGTGAGTCAAACAAAAGCATACCTCTATGCTGTGGAGGGGTAAGGCTGGCTTTCCAGGATGAAACGACTTTCAGATATTGTAGAAGGTAGAAGCCATCGTTTGATAGTTTGAGGACGTTGAAGATGTATGGTGATATGTGCGTATGTGTCGAAGAAGGGTTAGGGTTACCTGATTTTATGGGCCTACACTTCACTGCATGCCAGGAACGACAGCAAGCACAACGCGCATGATGTTAGATGCAAACTTACAGGTTAGTTACAATGCGTAATTACGTTCAACCCGAGACGTTCGGGTCTTCCAACAATCATTCATTTCCCAAATCCCCAGCAGCCAAGATGCAAAAACGAATTCATGATGAATCATTCCTTTTCACCAAGTGAGTGAGGCTTTCCATTGGTCAAAAGCTCTCTGACGCTTCACCACATCCGGTTAGCTCATGGCCCCGGTGTAAGCGGCTTACATCGGACCACCCCCGATCACAACACCAGATCCTGATCCCGCCAGAGGATGTCCAGGTATATAAAATAAAAGAACTTCACCTCAGGCTGCAATCTCTTCAACCACAAGGCATCAAGACTTTTGTCTAAACAGACAGCCAACACACCTCCGGGCCGAAGCACAGTAGCATCATCCACACCACCTTTACTTGACCTGCCTGATGCCAGACACAGCAGCTGCTACCACCACAACAACTGCAACCGCAAACATGGCTCTACCCAGCTTCCCGACGAGCCTACCGTCAGGCCCCGAAACCGAGTCTTCACAGCTCGCAACACAACCATTCATCCTAGAGCAATGCCTTTTCTGTCCACATCTATCAGCGACATTCCTCGATAGCGTGGAACACATGCAAAAATCACACGGCCTTTTTATTCCACACCGAGAACGTTTGGCGGTGGAAGACCTTGAGGGTCTCTTCGAATTCCTCCATCTCATCATTTTCGAATACCAAGAATGCATAAAGTGTGGGACGACAAGAACATCGGTCCAGGGTGTGCAGCAGCACATGCTCGGCAAGCCCGGACACTGCGCGTTCGACATCTCGGAACCGGGGTCGGAGTTTGCTGAGTTCTATCAAGGACTCCTGGAGGAAAGAAAATCAGATGATCAAGGAGAAGAGGAGGAGGAGCGAATTCAAAAGTTGTCAGTGCAGGTCGATGAGGACTCGCTTCGCCTACCGTCAGGGAGGATAATATCGAAAAAACCATCGGTGTCAACCGCCACTTCTTTTAGACCACGGCATCACCGAAATCGGACATCTGCTGCTGCTGGGGAAATAGAATACGGATCAGACTCCGGTGCCGACGAGGAGCATCCGGCGGATCAGACCGGCTCTGAAACAGCACCAGGAACGCAACTTGTATCATCAAAGAGGGAACAAAAGCGAGCAAGAGCAATGGAGTCGTACCGACTGACAAGGATGAGCGCAAGCGACAGGAATAGTCTAATGCACCTGCCTGTGTCCCAGCAACGAGCATTGCTCGCAACGCAACAGCGACATCAGGAAAAGCTGCAGACAGAAGAAAGAAGGCAGCGGGCAAAGATTGATCGGAAGGGAAACAAGAATCTGTATGCGTATTGGAACACGGAGACGCCTGTTTATCTGTGTGGATAGGCACCCTACCTTAGAAAGCTCAAATATCAGACCACATGCCTCCGTCTTGATCAGAATATCCCGGGAATAAACCTCGCTGTGTTCTTATGCCACCTCTCCCACTCTTCCCCAAACCTCCCCCTCAACATCTCCTCTTCCTGCCTAACCCGTGTCCAAACCCCAAACAACACCATCGACACTCCCACCGGGGCAAGCGACAACCCTAAATCTCTTACATACTTGAACCACTGGTCCGGCACCCAGCAGCTCATCACGCCATCCACTCTTCCCATCAACGCCACGTTGCAAATAATCAAAATCACCACTCCGGTGTAACTCGGATGCTGAACGTATTTGTACAACCCGGTCGTCTTCAGTCCATCTGGCTCGGCAAGCGCAAAAGTAAAGTTCTTGCCTAGCGAGGCGTATGACGCTAACCGAAGCGGGACACCGGCGCAGAGGATGAGGGCTAATGGTATTGCGGTTGATGGGGACCAGGTTATCAGATCGGTGTTGATTAGATGGCATCGAGATGGGAGGTTTGGGTATAGATAGGCAAGCCGGACGGTCCAGAGGGTCAGGAGGCCCAGGGGACTCAGCATCACCTTTGTCGCATGCTTGTCCGTGATGCGATAGGTGGTGAGGGCGTCGCATTTGGATCTTATTCCGGAAGAGGATGGTGGATTAGGGTTTGGCTGCCGGCAGGCAATGTATGTTCCAGTTGTGGAGGCTAAGAAAGCGGCTATGAGGGTTGCCTGGGAGAGCGAGGGGAGGGGGGTTATCATGATGGCGGTGAGTTGATGATAAGCGCGTCAAGGCGCGCGTTGGGTATGTTGTCTTTGGTGGAATGCTGATCATTCATGTTCATGAGAGCAAAAACGGAGGATGAGGTTGAACTGTTTAATGCCAGAAGGTGAGGTGAAAATCATTGCGAATCCTTCCGGCTCGCCCGGTCCTGTGGAACAGATCAGCTGCAGGATAATTACACGGGAGAAGGCGACGTGATGTCACCGAAGGAGGCATGGGTCAGCTCAGCTTGGACCACTTTCGAGGACCCTTGGTTGCCAACCTTGGCTTGAGAGATGACCGCCAAAGGTATTTATTTGTGCTGGCTTCAACGTCACTATAAAGAGAGTCCTATTGAAATCTGTGGGAGATGGCTTCATCAGCTGAGCTGGGCGGGAACGGGCGCTCGTGATGTGTTTCGCTTTGTTCTTGTCTTTTCCCGCTGGCCGTTGAAACGTCGTTGGATTAAGGTTCTGTTTCTGGGGTCCAGGGTGCCAAGGCGCTAGGGATACACTCCGATGGTTCCGTTCCCTGGACAACGACTTACCTCCTGTAAACTTGCAAGCCCCTGAAGGGCGCCCCAGATGTAAGCCGCAGATGGCAGACGTTGGTTTGGGACACCTGCCATTGATCACTAGCGCGGATGTGGCTGTGGGGAGTGTGCAGTGAATTCAGGAGTTCAGAGGTTATGTGTAAGAGTGATCAATTTCGTACTTTCCTGAAGAAAGCACTGGCTCTTGTTCTTCTTTTTCTTCATCTTGTTAACTACTGTACCTGGGTAAAAGACTTTCAGCCCCTCGATCAAGGAAGGGCCAAGTTGACAGAACAATTTGAGTCTACCGGCCTTTAATCTATTTATAACTCCACTACTAGTATGATAACGGTAGAGTATAATGTAGAGGAGAAACTGAACGGGCTAGTAGCTACCTTAACTTAGGGAATAGAATTCAGCTTTGCTCTTCCAATCTCCTAGGTGGTTGCGGGCCAAAATTCCAATTAAGAATCTTAAATGTTTTCAAATAACTTTTATTTATAGACTATAACACTTTACGTTTTCTACCTAAAGCTAGGTTCTTTAATCCTAGGTACTTAATTTTACCTACTATAGATCCTAAATTCGTAGCCTACTCCTAGTAGAATCGATACCTTGGTATACGAATTGATAATAATGTTCTCCATTATCAACACAGACACAGTCCGGACCACAGTCGCCAAGGCCTTCGAATTCATCATGGACCTCCAAGCCCGCGAAGAGATCGCCGCCGCTACAGACCACAACCGCATATTCTCCTGGCGCAACACACCAGGGGTACACCAGCAGATAGGAATCTCAGTATATTCACCCCGGATTGACCTCTTCGGACCTCCCCTCAGTGCCCGAGCTCGAACCAGAATCGAGGACAAAGACCCAGACTTTGACAGACGGTATCGCAGCGAATGTGGATCTTGCTGCAAAAGACAAACAGGCTGAACAAGCGGATGAAAATATGCGCGTGAATCTGCCAAGCTGTCGCGGATGGCGGAGAGGGAGAAAGGGGCAGGGGAAGGCGTGCGAGACGCACAAGACACAGCTTGCAATGGAGAACAAAAGGTACCCTTGGAGAATAAACCCCGGCGCTAGAAGCCGAGACGGAACGCACATCACGAAGAGTGTCAAAGAGAAGGAGGCAACGGAAACAGCGAACTGTCGATCGAGAGCCTAGAGGAAGCGACCGGCCAAATTGTTCGCTGGGTTGTTGCACGCCAATTGCGAAGTCGTTAGAGGAGGAACACTGAACACATCACTTGTAATTGTAACATTACCTGTTGTATACACAGCCTTGAACATAAGTTGAACCCATTAGCTTTTGCACAGTTGGGGTGGTGTCACAGCAACTGCCGTGTACATAAAACGACAAACAGAATCGAGGCTTCATTTACAGCACTTTTCATACATAGCACACATCACACATATCACAACATAACAGATCACACCCAAATACAATCTCACAAACCAAAAAAAACCATGCAATTCTCACCACCCCAAAATATCTAAATTATCACCTTCCCCCTTTCCCCTCACGACCTTCCCAAATGAATCCCCACCCCTGAACCCCCTCCCGTCGCCGCAAAAGCCGCCTTCACCTCCCCCCTAGGCCACTCAAACAGCACATCCCCTCCATACACATCCGTCGTCACCCTCCCAATCCTCATCTCCACCTCCCCATAAAACTTCTCGCACTCCCTCAGCACCTTCAAGACCAGCCCACTGTTACTTCCCGCCCCTCCACTCCCACCAAACTTGACCCCATGATGCCCCGATACTCCCGAACTCACGCTCAGCGTATCACTGCTCTTCTTCCCTTCACCTTGCGAAGAGTCGTCATCCCCAAAGTGCTTCTCCACCCTCTTCCTCAATGCCTCGATTCCCTTTCTTACCTCTTTGCCGTCGTACCCACCGAGGACTTTGTTGAAGGTTGTCTTGGAGTTAGATGGCTGAGCGGCAATACCGGCGGGGGACTTGCCGCCTGCAAGTTGGGCTTCGATATTCTCGAGGTACTCGAGTAACTTTCCAAGAGGGCGCCGCATAACTGCGTTGAGGTAAAGACCCATGTGCTCCTGCAGCTCTCTTTGTGCCTGTTCCCGCCAGTCTTCGAGAACCTCCAGCCCCTTCCTCTCATTGTCAACCTCTTCCAGGTAATGGTTCATGTTCTCAATGAGCAAGATGTGGAAGTTCAGCGCCTCCTTGTCTTCTGGATCAGCCGAATTCGCAATCGCGGCCGACGCGGCACCCCCACCGCCCATGGCTGGGTTCTCCCGGGCAATGACCTTGAGCGAGTCAAACATGGACTTGAGGATGCGGTCGTACTCCCTATCTACCATCCGCCTTACCCCCAAGCTAGGGTCGACATTCGCAAGCATGTTCTCGACAGCGGTGGAAAACTGTGGGAAGATCCGGATGAAGTGGATGACGCCCTTGCGCTTCTTGATCTTGACCTTCGTTTCCTCGATAGCACGGATCTGGTCGTCGACAAACTTCTTGAACTTGGCCTCGAGGTTGGCGTGGAGCTTTTGCAGCAGGCTGTTGAGGAAGTCCTGGTTGGACTGGGACATCTCGGCCATTTTGCGCTCGAGAGTGGCGAGCACGCCGACGCCTTGTCTGTGCACATGGTTAGCATCATATCATCGCCAAAAAGAAAAGGGATACATACAAAGGATCCATCCCCAAAACCCACTCCATCAACTGCTGCAATCTCGTCTCCATGAATCCAAAGATGCTCTCCATTGCCTTCGTCACCCTCCTCGCCAGCTCTCGGTCAGGCTCCATCAGTCTGTGCCTCTTGAGATCCCCACCCCGTCTGTTCAACGGCCTACTCGCCACCACGAGGTCCGGGAAATCTGCCTGCTCCAAAGTCGTAGCATGGAAGAAGTCCACAATGAAATTCTGCTCCATCTCCACCAACGGCAGCAAATCATCCAGCACCCCGCCGAAAACCTCATACGGCAGTGCCCTCCCATCCGGCGCCTTGTCCGCCAAATTAGATCGACTTCCATCTCCCAGTGGCGACCTCAAACTCCTTGCCAGCGTCTGACTCCTCTTCACCGTCAACTTCCTCGCCGTCGTTGCCAAGCCCTCCTCTTTCTTCTCCTGCGCAGAAGTAAACAGCAGCTCCCCTTCATCCCCAGTGACCTTCCTCGCGTTCTTCTTCCAGGCATCCATCGCCTCCTTGAACTCAGTCCTGTATATAGGATGGCACTTGTCCTGATAAATCTGCAAGATCCGGTTCCAGTTATCCAGATCCACATCCCTTGCGTACAAGATCAGCGGGCCGTACATCCAGAGGATATCGCGTCCTACTTCATGATTCCGTGGGTCAACCTTCTTGGACAGCGCCCCATCCAGCGCAGCCTTGACTTCCCGGAATGCCTCACTGAACTGCTTCTCCATGAAAATCACCAACCTCCTCATGAAGATCGAGCTTTCAGCAAGGTACATCTCCTTCTTCTCCTGGACGATTCGCATCTGGCCGTAATTTTCATCAAGGCCAAGGGATTGATCCCCGCTTCCGTCTTCGCTCCTCCGGCCTTCGTTGTTACCCATCGTAGGATCGATCTTGATCATGGCCTTGAAAAGTGTCACCAAAGCGGACTCAATCTCTTCCACACCAGCGGCATGCTCAAGGGGCGCAGACTTGAGCGCTTCCAAGTCCGCTTCGCTGATGGCACAAGTCTCCAAAAGAGACTCGAGTTCCTTTCTCAAAAGTTTCTGATTGGCAGCTTGCACCTGTAGACCTTGGCCTTGTGCTTCAATGTAGGCGATGTCATCTGAGAGAGTCTAGTCACACATCTGTTAGCCGCTGCAACAACACCCCACGAAAACCAACTGTTGCTTACCGACAGCTCAACACTATAGAGCGTCAACAAATTATCCAGCTCGTCACACTCCCCAATGGCCAGATCGATCCCCCTCTTGATCGCATCCACCCTCTCGTCCTCCTCCTGAAACCTCGCCAGCCAGCCCCCAGCCTGGGCCTTACTCATCTCCCTGTCCAGATCTGCCCTCATCTCCTCAAAGTTCCTCTGCCTCATCTGTTGCCCTGGCACCCAGCCAAAATAATCTAGCCACTTGGCAAACTCGGACGTCTTAGTGTCGAGTATTGACGGGTCGATGCCCAAAGTGGCCAAATACTTGACATCATTGCCCGCCACAACAGACCGCTGGGGTTCTTCGGGTATTTCGTCGACAGGCTTCTTAGTGATGGTGATGCTGTCCGGTCGGCTGTTAGGGTCCGAGCCGGTGACTTTCAGCTCCGGAATTCCAGATGCAGTGGTAGCCGACGACGATCGGTCGGCAGCCTTTGGGGGTGGTTCGAGAACAATAGGTTCTGGCGTCTTCACTGGGACGGGTTTAGGGGGTGCAGGGACGACACTAGTGATACCGTCCGGTCCATCGTTACTTTTGTTCTGATTTTGTCGTAGACGTTCTGCCGCACCGCCTGGTCTAGGCTTGAACGCGCTGACAGCAGCAGCAGCCTTCCAGATAGCACCAGCAATCTCTCCTCTAGATTTCTTAGACTTGATGCCAAAGGGACCGGATTTTTCTTCTTCATCCACAGGAGTTTTGGGGGCCTCTGCTGCTGGCTCTTCGGCCGGAGGCGGTGGTGGTGGTGGAACAACAACACGAGTTGGAGCCGGTGCTGGGCTGGCCGCAACTGGAGGTGTCGGGACCGGCGCAGGGCTAGGCATGCTGACGGGAGTGCCCGCTCTGGAGATTTCTTTTGGTGTAACCGGCCTTTGGTCCATTCGGAGCGGAGTCCCGTCCCGCCTGGTCACCGAGTTCTTGCGAGGTGACATTCGGTCCTGGCTTCGAGGCGGGATAGCCATTGGATTCTGTCGCGCCGCAGGGCTCATCAACGGAGCTGGTACCAAGTCCCTATCAACCTGCGTCGGCCGCAAAGGATCCATAGGGGGTCTCCTCCTTTCCGGTGGCCTCTCATCAAGGGATGGTGGCGCGGGCGAAGCCTCGGGAGTGCCGTAACTGGAACCCGGTCCATTTCTCGACCCGGGCCGGAGGCTGCTAACTCCTTCACTTCTCGCAATAGACGAGGCCACCACCGAGTCCTGACTCTGATTGTTTGATGCCAGTCGACGAAGGGTGGGCAGCTCTTGACTTGGCCGTCCCGAATCGACGCTTTGCACTGGTGACGCCCTCCCGTTCGGCGCCAGCGCACCGCGAGAAGGCAACCGTTCTGGGTATGTTGGCGCCGGGGCCGGGGCGGCCTGGGGGTTGAGCATGTCTCGTCCATTATAGCCAGACGAGATAGAGTTATTGGTGCTGCTGGGCGCCGAATCAGGACCGGGCCCACGGGGAGGTGGCCGGTCCTGTCTGTCCTGTCTTCGAGGGGCCTGCGCGCCACCCAACACTTGATCAAGTTCACGCGGATCGAAGCCGGTCAGGGTCGGCACGCGGCCGCCCGTGTACTTGCCATAGATCTTGATCAAACTGGCAATAAAGAATTTCTTTTCCTTGTCCGTCTGGGCCTGCCAGTAATACGGCTTTCCAAGCGTAACCACAAAGCCCACATCTCCGGCCCACGATTGGTAATTCTCGTTATATGTACAGTTGGTGAAGGATTCGATGGCGGAGAGGTCATCGAGAAACCATGTCTTGCCGATCGAGAAGGTGCCGTTGGGGTTTTCCTTGGATTTGTGCACGCGTACTCGGCCAGACTTGCGCACGCCGACGATGATGACGCGCGGCTTCTCGGCGTTGGGGGTTCTTGTATTAGGAGGTGGTGGTGCTGTGGGCGAAGTTTGGAACTCTGTGATCTTGATATGTGTAATGTATGTTTCGAGCACTGGTTAAGGAAGACGAAAGGGTCAGTCATTATCACGGCAAGTCCAGCATCGACATGAAGCTATCGAGAGCTGGCAAGAAAAAGGCGAGACCAGGGGAGCTCACAGGAGCCATCTTCGTCGCGTCTGCTGAAGCAACTTTCGACGATCCTCCTCTTCTCATCCTCAAACAACTCGGCTCGCGTCATCTCGCGACCGTTCATAGCCATGTCGGCGATGGCGGCGGGGTAGCGCTCCCGTCAAGCGGAGGACCAGGGGGGCAGTTCATCAACGAACGGGCGACGGCAGCGGCAGCGTTTGATGGCGAGGGCGCCAGATCATGATGCGGGGGAGGTGTGTGTCGCAACGATGTAGCGCGGGAGCGAGGCTTGGAATAAAGCAATTCTCGAAGCAGATACACACAGTTTTAAACACGATTAAAAAGCTTTCCAGGTAGAGTTGCGAGAGCTGCTTCGAGGCTCGAGACGGAACACCGTCACTTAAACTTGCGGTCCGTGCACTACCAATGCGCTAGACTTGGCAACAGCCGAAAGAATGGTTATAGATTACTGTATTTTACCACAGCTGTATTAGCGTTATGATACACCTCTGAATCCGAACTCCTAATATTCAGCCAGTCGCCAATGTCTAAAAACCCCGCAAATAACATATGAGTCCTGTGATCCTCTTCATATAATACCATGCTATACCAGTGTAGCCAGATGCTAGCCATGTATCCCAATACCAGGTTTCACCCATTGCCAGTTCCGCGTTCCTGACAATAACTCCTACAAAAGATAAAGCCAACCTGCCCAATAATCGACCCTACTCCTGATCCGAATCGAAAATAATACTCGGCGGCCGCCTCACATTCCCCGAGTCCATGCCCAAATCTAAGCTGTCCTCCGCGGTAGCAAAAGCCTGTGACGACGACGTAATAATCCCCCGAGGGACTGGCAGCTGTGTCTCTCCATCATCATCCATGTTCACATCCAAATCTGGTAGTGAAAGCTCACTCGACCCAGGCATATGAGGGCGTGGCACCGACGCCCCAGCTGACTTCTGAGGAGAGGTAGCGGGGCTTGAGTAATTGCTTGCCGTCGACGCTTGAGATAACCCAACCATATTTCTCGTCTTGCCCACCCGGCGGACGGTGGACGGCGTGCTAGGCCGCTGCTGGTTCCGAATCCGTTGACTTGACCTCGGCGCGCCCGGTCTAGCGAAATCCGTGGTCGGCATCGGTGGGAGTGTCTGTTCCGGGCTGGCAGGGATGACGGTATCATCGTCAAGATAGTCCAGCTCCTCCTCTTCCTGTACAACGCCGACGCGTTCGACCATGACCACCTGTGTCGACTGTATGATGTCGCTCGTTAACTGTCGCTCCAGTTGCTGCGAAACGGTCACACCAGTTGTTGTTTGCGTTTCTACCTCCTCCGCTTCCTCCTCCTCCACCTCACCCACCGCCTCCTCTTGCCCCAGTCCACCCTGTTCTACGCCCTGTTCGTCATAATCCTCCCTCAAGAACTGTTCCGCCTCCGGAGCTTCCTGTCCCGGCTCCAAGAATATAGCATTTCTCAAGTTCGCAATAAGTTGTGCCACAACCGTAGGTGGCAAATACTTCCATCTCGCCGGCGCCGTCTTCCCCATTCCGTGCTCATCCATATCTTCCAGCGGCACCGGATTGTTCAACCTATAGACCTGTACTAGTTCATACGCATATCTGAACCGAGTTTCGCCCCTGTTGAACTCGGCGTTGCCTTTGTACCCGCTTTGGCCATCAATCTCGCCTGGTTGCTTTGCTGGCCCAATAACAGCCATGTATTTTACTTCGTTGACTGGATCGGCGGCAAACAGCCACACGCGAAGGGCTTGTGGCGGCAGGCGATACTCCCGAAATTCGTGATCTCGATGGCCTTCCACGATTTCTCTGAGAATCACGGGATCGATGGAGACAACAATGTCAGTGCGATCGGTTTGAGGACCCAATGATTCGATGACGGATAACGGAATACGTTGACTTTCCCAGCCCTGGGTCCAGAGTTGCGAGCGTGCCTGCGTCATTAGTTGAGTGGCGCGTTGAGGGAAGGGAGATGACTTTTGACGGTAGGCTTTTTGCGGGGTTTCCTTGTAGATTTCCTGCTCTTCTTCGTCCTCTTCTTCCTCTGACTGCTGCTCTCCCGAGCTAGCCCCGAGGCTGATGGAGGGCAGTGGAGGTAACTGAATGTGAACAGTCTTGCGCAAGGGGGTTGGAGTGGTGGGTCCATGGTCAGTAGAGGATTCCGATGTCAACAACTGGGGAGTAGTATTTCCTCTCGCCTCCCTAGACGGACTTGCGTGGGCAGACCTCTCTGTAGTCTTTCGCAGGAATGAGCGTAGGATGTTGGGCTCTAGGTTATGCCTCGGTCTTGGTGTCTTCGCCCTTGGACTTGATGGTTTTGGCGGAGTTGATGATAATTCTGAAAGTTCATCTTCACTCGTGGTCAACCCATCTTGGTCCACTTGCCCAGTCGCTCTTGAAGGTTTGGTTAATGGCACTGGTGTTTTTGATGCCGATCTCTGCGACGCAAGCCTCTGTGATGATCTTCGAGTGGGCTGTCTCTTTTGCGAAGACGATCTCATCGGTCTTTTGTTTGTGGGTGTAGGCGTCCCTGGGTCTTTAGTTCGGTCATTGCTGGAATTTCCGGCCTTGTTTTGACCCGAGCGAGGAGTGCGGTTCTCCTTGTTTGAGATTCCACTTCCTGGCACACGCTCAGGATACCGTAGCTGGGAAGCAGACCCCGGCTCGCCAATCGCCCCTTGAGACTTGTCGGGAGTCTGGAATGGGGTTGAACTGATGCTCGCCAGTTCGTCGTCCGAGTCCGGAATTTCCCTACAGCTCTTCTTCGTTGGAGTAACCTCGGTCGAATTATCATCATGTCCCAACTCCATACTAGGGAGCGATATCTCTGCAAGAGGCTGCCTCTTCCTTTTCTGCGACGACCTTGTCTGTTCTGGCGTTCCTTCGTGCATAGACGAGGATGAGGGGAGTCCTCCGCCTGGACTAAAACTGTCCTCGATAACCAGGTCTCGAGGACGCCTTGTCACGGACTCCACGGTAGGGGCTGGGGCGTCGACATTTGTTGATCTATCTTTGAGGGGGGATTGCCCAGAACCCATGGTGTATTTTGCCAGCATCGGCGTGAATGGTGTTGGCTGCGAAGAAGGAACTTCATCAAGGTTGATTTTGATGCGCTTTGTAGAGGGTGTTTTCGGGTCAGACAAAACAAGCCTCGTCGTCTTCTTTTCCGGAGATTCATCCCTCGCCGCGTTGCGTCCTGACGAAAGCTGCGGCAACTCCAACTCATCTTCGTCCCCTTCATCTTCCGAGTCCTTGATTCGCAATTCATTGTCTTCTTCTGCCTTTGTCGTCATCGAGTACATCTGCGTGATTGTCTGAGTATGAAAGCTTGAAGCTGGTGCATCACCCAGTGTTTTTCTTCTGTTATTGCGTGGTTGTTTCTTGGGTTTGGGTGCTGCCCTGGGTATTGTTCTCGGCAGTTCATCTTCGTCTTCTCGTAGCTCTGCGGGGGGTGGAGTTTGCTGGACATAATCAATCTGGGTCAATGTTTGCTGTCGCAGAAGGCGGGACATGCCCGTTGGTGTCGAGGTGCGACCATATGTTCGTACGTTCCGCCTTCGAGGAGGAAACTGGACCTGTCGCCCAGTGGGGGCTGATTCGTAGACCCGTGACGCTGGCGCAGCGGGTGTTGCCCGCGCTCGAGTTTGGGGAGGCATATTGTGATGTTGCGGCCTGAAGTCAATATCAATCTGGACGGAATCGAACAGTGGATTTCCATGGAGCAGATGTGACTGATATGGTTGGTGCTGCGTCGTGCTACCCTTTGGTTGGCGGCGCGTTAGCTCAGGCAGGAGACGCGTTTAGTGGGGCCAAGGGATACCGCGACACCCCTGGTGGCGTGGGGATCAATTAAACTCTCCCTGGAACAACAGTGACATCACTTCAGGCAGGCAGCTGATGGTCTGAGCGTCTATCCAGGTACCTAGTCTTTGTCATGAGGACGAACGCATATTCTTCTATGAATGTTTTTGTCACTGTCAAGATGTCCCCTGACAACTGCCGTAGTCGAAACACATTATTTGAAAATCAAACATTTATTTGGGAGCAACATCTCCACTCGAGAACATTTGGCATTGGCCCAACCGTTTCTCAGGCTTGCCACAGACCCAGATATGGCTTGATGTGTGGTCCTCCACCATGATTCATCTATCTGCAGATTATCTTACTCCCCAATCTCCGGCTAGAACCAGGTTCTTCAATTATTCGTAACTCCCGGTCAAGTATCAGTGCCATGGATGGAAATCAGTTTGGTCAAGCTGGACTTTGTAGATACCACCAGCTGTGCCAGTCCTCCATGCGTTCGCTGGTCCGTGCTCAGACCGTCCCGCACGGGTGGCCAAGAACGGGCTGACAAGGATCAAGAGCCGCTAAAGATGGGGTCCAGCTCTTGCCAGCTAGCCAGCGTGAGGTGCTAGCACGGGCAGCCAGCAACACACAGTCGCCCTCACCTCCGGAAAGCATCATCTCCACCGGCCACCATCTCCGCCTCCTCCACCCACAGAGAGAAAGAAGCTCGCTCCTCACGTTCCGCCATTCATCCGCTGTGGCTGGAGCCACCCATACCGCTGTTACTCACAGAAACAGCTGATGACAATACGGGACAATACTGCTGCTCACCAACTGACTCCCATCCGAACCGCCGCACTGCCAGCCTCCCCATGGCGTAATCCATGGCAGAACGACGCTCTGCAAATCCGCGGTCCAGATCGGCTCTCGATAACGATCCAGCACACCTGCCTGCCGTTTCGCCGGTGTCATCTGTCTCGTCCCCGACCGTGACTGCCTCGTCTGCAACACCTCCTGCCACCACCAAACAATCAGCAGCTGGCCCCTCATCGTACCCATCCTCTTCCTCCTCCTCTTCATCAGCCAGGTAAATCCGAATTTACTTACAGCTACCCCCCGCGCCTCACACTACCCCTTCCCCGCCTGTTTGTGACGTCTGTTCTCTTCTCTCGCTCTCCCTCACTCTCATCTCCCTGTCTCCTTCTCGGTTCTGTGGTTGCCGGATTAAGGTATCGGTATCGGCTTGTTGCGCTTCGACCACCTGCCTCTCAGAAGAGTGTCCGGTTCCACGAATCCCAAGGGCCGAAACCGCGCAGTCTGTCAAGTCAGTGGAAAGTGGGCAGCTCGCCAACAACGGGGCTCCAAGCATCAAACACCAGACTTCGCTGCATCGCCGACGCCCCTTTGTCGGCCCAGTCAGTGAATCCAGACACGGCTGTCGGCCCCGGCCTCTGCGGCAAAGGCCCGCAATACATGGTCGTCGATTTCATCGTCGCTGCAGCAAGCTTCAGAGCTCTTAACCGGCATTCACAGTCCCGGAGATTGACTTGTCGCCAAATTCAAAAACTCTTCTGCCAAACCTTCTCTTGTTTTCTTTTGCCCCTCCACACCACCAAAAACTTCGATCTGTCAGCAACCTTTCCCAGGGTTGTAGGATCTGGGCACATATTTACTCATGTCGTCCAGAGTCACCCGCTCGAGCGCCCGGCAAGCTGCAAACCAGACAGCCTCATCAAACCCCAACGCTTCGTCGCCGTCTGCAGGAGTGCCGTCACCAGCCGTTTCCACTCCAGCTCCGGCTCGAGCGACCAGAAAACGAAAAAACAACTCCGAAATCAGCCCACCGCAGCCGGCCACCGAGCCATCCTCATCAGCACGTCGTTCCAAGAGGCAGCGAGTGGCACAGGCTGCTACCACTACGCAGGCACCCCCTGAGCCTCCAACACCTGCCCCGACATCTGCCAGCTCTCGCCGAAAGAAAACGAAGAACTCTACCACCATGTCGAGCCCAGAGTATGTTGGATCAACTGATGCTGGTCCAGGCGGGGCAGACTCGGGACTTCTGCTGACAGCTAGATCCAGGGCGCCAGCAGGTTCTGGTAACCGTCCAGAGCTTTCAGAGAACACCCCGTCTGCGTCGTCTAGCAGACGATCTAGCCGCCATAAGAAGAAAACTCCAGGTAAGTCAAGCGACTGTTCGTTATGCGATGGATATGTGCTGACCGCTGTCCCGTTCTCAAAACAGATGCAACTGCTTCAGGCCCAGGGCCGTCTCGCCGTTCCAAGCGCAATGCTGCCGAGCCGCACGATCAAGACGTAGTGATGGGTGGCACCGAAGAACATGATCGAGGAACTGCTGCTCCACCTCCGCCCCCGCCCCCTCCGCCACCCGAAGATAAGTTCCCCGGAGATAGCGACGACAACGAGGAAAATGATGAGGAGGACCGGCTCAATCGATATGACGAAGACGACGATGACGACATGGATCCATTCCATGGCTTCGGTGGCGGTGGTGCTAACAGCCTAACACACACCCTCAGGGCGTTGACGGGCATGGTTAGCGGTATTGCGTCGCGGCTTAGGGAGATTTTGACCAACCTTCGCCAGAAAGACGACCCCACAGTCCAGCTCATTGCTCTTCAAGAGCTCTCGGAGCTCCTCCTGGTGTCCAACGAGGATAACCTGTCGGGCCATTTTTCGCCTGACCAGTTCGTCAAGGAGCTGGTTACTTTGATGCAGCCAAACGAATTGACAGGGGAAGAGAACCCCGAAATTATGCTATTGGCCTGCCGCTGTCTGGCAAACTTGATGGAGGCACTTCCCGGCAGTGCTGGTAATGTAGTCTACGGGCAAGCTATCCCCATCCTCTGCCAGAAGCTGCTGGAGATCCAATTCATCGACCTTGCCGAGCAAGCGTTGAGCACTCTAGAAAAGATCTCGGTCGAGTATCCTCAGCACATCGTCAAGGAAGGGGGCTTGAATGCATGCCTCTCATATCTCGACTTTTTCGCCACTGGTACCCAACGAGTTGCGGTAACAACGGCGGCAAACTGCTGCCGGGGTATTCACGAGGAGAACTTCCCTGTCGTGCGAGATGTCATGCCAATTCTTCTCAACGTCCTAGGAAGCAATGATCAGCGCGTCGTCGAGCAAGCCTCCCTCTGTGTCACACGGATTGTGGAAAGTTTTAGGCGGTATTCCCAAAAGCTGGAGGAACTTGTGAGCCCCGAGCTCCTCAAGGCCATCCTGCGTCTCCTGCTCCCCGGTACCACCAACCTGATTGGATCTCACATTCACACGCAGTTCCTTCGCGTTCTTGCCATCACGGCCAAGGTGAGCCCAAGGTTGTCAGCCGAGCTCTTCAAGATGAATGTGGTCGAGACACTGTACCAAATTCTCACTGGGGTTTCTCCTCCCGCTGGCACCGAGGACGTTGCCTCTAAGCTCGACAGCGTCCTGATCATGCAAGCGTTGATTCACCGACCCCGAGAACAGATCATTGAAACGCTCAATGTCATCTGCGAGCTTTTACCGAGTTTACCCCTGGCCACTGACCCATCCGGTAACGATTACTTGGATATGCTTTCGCCAGCGGAACCAACCACTCCGTCTTCACCTGGCTCTCAGAAGAAGACGCCCAATGAGAAGCGTATCGAGCTGCTGGAAGGGTGCAAAGATGAGGTCCGCCGCTTTGCCATGATTCTTTTCCCCACCCTCACGGATGCGTACTCGAGTACGGTGAACCTGACGGTGCGCCAAAAGGTGCTGACCGCACAGCTGAAAATGCTCTCAAATCTGGATGAGGATATTTTGGTGGAAGCGTTGAAGCCTGTTTCGTATGCCTCTTTCCTGGCCTCCATCCTGTCCCAGCAAGACCACCCCTCTTTGGTCATGTTTGCTCTGCAGGCCACTGGAATCTTGACGAGTCGTCTAGGCTCTGTCTATCGGTATCAGCTGTATCGTGAGGGAGTCATTGCAGAGATTGAGAAATTGGCTACTTCCGACCCTGAACCCGAGATCAAGTCCCCAACGGCAGAGCCTACTGAGTCTCAGAACGAACCAGAGTCGGAGGCCGAGGCCGGTAACGAACTCGTCGTCGACCGAACTGTGTCCGATGGAGAGAACGACGAGGAACGTGACGAGGAGGATGAGGATCGTGATCATGATTCAGACGAGGACCAAGATGAAGACGACGACGATGATGGCGACGACCACGACCACCATCACGACCACCATCAAGATGACTCGGGCTCCCCAGTTAGTTCTGAGGGTTCGACAATGTCCCTTGATGGGCCCGGCCACCGCCTGTCCCTCTCGGATGTCCCTTCATCAAAGACCAGAATTGCACAGATGGCCAAGAAATTCCTGGAGGTCCACGAGACTGAAAAGCAAGGCAAAGCGATGAAGAAGAAGGCGACTAAGATTCTTGCCAACCTTTCCACGTTGGCCTCTGAGCTGGAGTCTTTCTACTTGCACCGGGCTCCTGGAAGCCTCCCCGTTGGCAACGGCACAGAGCTTTTCACAAAACTAGCCTCCTACTTTGATTCGGATGTCCTGGAGAGTGTCACCAGCGCCGAGCTTCTAGCCTCTGGCGTCGTCAGGGTTCTTGAGGAGGTTTTTGCCAATGCTGATGAGAATCTTGCTACTGCGGCGCAGTCGACGTTTCTCCAGGTGTTTATGGGATACACTGTGAAGTCAAAACCCAAGACTGCGACCGCAGACTCCCCCGTGACGCCGCTCAGTGTCTTGGTGCACAAGCTTCAGGACCTGTTGAGCAGATCGGAGCATTTTGAGGTTCTTACCGTTCACCATAACTCCTATGAGGGCAACCGTAGCAGCGCGGCCTCCATGCTTGCGAAGCAGATCCGCCTGAAATTGGTAGCAGATGATGACTCGGACATTCCTCGGAATTTCCGCAACATTATGGTCTCGATTCACGCCATCACTACCTTCAAGTCACTGGATGACTACCTACGTCCACGCATCAGCATGTCTGACCGCCCTAGACATCGCAAGGACGCTGTATCGAGAGCACTCGCGGTCATGGCCAGCTCAGGACTCCCCATGAGTGCGGCAGCCGCCCGCCTGATGGAACGTTCATTTTCTCCATCTACCCCTCCTGCGCCCCCGGCCGCTTCCTCGCAGCCTTCTGGCTCGCGGTCAAGCCGAAAATCCAAGTCTAAGCCACAAGCTTCCGGGGACGCTCCGGCAACACCAGAACCGTCGTCCAGAGAAAAGGCTGTTCTGCGTCGTTCTGCCCGCCGCCAGCCGGCTGCGGAAACTGCTCCTCTTCCACCGCCCGAGGACGAGGACGACCTTGAAAATGCCCTTGAATGCGCAGATGAGAAGCAACTATCTGACGATGATGAGGATATGGAAGACGACAGTGCTCTAGACGTCGTGGGCGATCTTGACGAAGATATGGACGACTCCCCGACCCCGGACCCTTCGGCGGTCAATCTTGAGGTGGCCGCTGGTGGCAAGGTCACGGCTCGCAAGGAGGATGGCACCAGGGTTCCCACACCTTCTCAAAGCCGGCAGCCGTCATCACTTGCCAGCAGATCCAGTGCCCTAGCTGCGGCTCTCCAGGGAACACCGGCTTCTTCGTCTTCTCGGCCCATGTCCTATGCCGCAGCCATCCAATCAGTCCCCCAGGATTGGCATATTGAGTTCAGCATCAACGGCAAGGTAATTCCCAACGAGACCACTATTTATCGTGCGGTCCATAGCTCTGCGACCACATCGGATGAGTACCTCAGCCGAAATGTTTGGTCCGCTGTGCATCCCATCAAGTTCCGGCGTGTTCCTGGCCCACCTCCTGCTGAGACCATTGCATTTGGATCTTCTTCGGCCGACACGGGAGCAGAGACTGAAGAGGGCAGCACACCTGGATCTCTTGCCAAATCCCCCACCACAGCCTCGATCTTGCGCTTGTTGAAGAAGCTCCACGACCTCAATGCCAACATTGATGACGTTCTTGTCGAGAACAAGGAGACACTCAAGGTCAATGTCGAGCCTCTCTCTCAGTTCGTCAATACCAAGCTTACAGCCAAGTTGAACCGACAGTTGGAAGAACCCCTCATTGTGGCTAGCAACTGCCTTCCAAGTTGGAGCGAGGATCTGGCTCGTCTTTATCCTTTCCTCTTCCCATTCGAGACGAGGCATCTTTTCTTGCAGAGTACTTCGTTTGGCTATGCCAGGTCTATGAGTCGATGGCAGAATGCCCAGTCTCAGGAGGAAGCCCGGAGAGATCGTCGCGATGAGCGGCCGTTCCTTGGAAGGCTGCAGCGCCAAAAGGTACGGATCGCTCGTCCCAAGATCCTCGAGTCGGCCATGAAAGTTATGGAGCTCTACGGGGCGTCGCAGAGCATTTTGGAGGTTGAGTACTTTGAGGAGGTTGGTACTGGCCTGGGACCTACGCTCGAATTCTACTCTACGGTTTCGAAAGAGTTCTGCAAGAAGAAGCTCAAGCTTTGGCGCGACAACGATCCCAGCGACAACGGCGAGTTTGTCTCCGGGCCTAACGGGCTTTTCCCTCGGCCCGTGAGCGAGGACTTTCTGGCTACTGAGGAAGGCGAGAAGACGCTCCAGCTTTTCAAGATCCTCGGCAAGTTTGTGGCGCGATCCATGATCGACTCTCGCATTATTGACATCAACTTCAACCCAATCTTTTTCCGCATCGGCAACGAGCAAAATGCCGTCCGGCCCTCGCTGGGTGCCGTCAAATCGGTCGATCCCGTGGTGGCGCGTTCCTTGACCATGATCAAGAAGTTTGCCATGGCCAAGAGGGAAATCGAGGAGGACCCTAACCGCGACGCTGCGCAAAAGGTGAACGACCTGGAGAACATCGTGGTTGATAAGATCAAGATTGATGACCTCTATCTTGACTTCACCCTGCCTGGTTACCCTGACATTGAACTCATTCCCAACGGATCTCAGACCAGGCTCACCATTTCCAATGTGGACCTTTATCTGGAGAAGGTCATCGACATGATCCTAGGTAGCGGTGTGCGTCGTCAGGTCGATGCGTTCCGAACTGGCTTCTCGCAAGTCTTCCCATACTCTGCCCTGAGTGCCTTTACTCCGGAAGAGTTGTGTTCCTTGTTTGGTCGTGTCGAGGAAGATTGGTCACTTGAGAGTAAGTGTTCTTTTTCATCTCAAAGTTGGCAAGCGTTTATGCTAACATTTCTTCAGCACTCATGGACTCGATCAAGGCCGATCATGGTTACAACATGGACAGCAAGAGTGTGAGGAACTTGCTGCAGACGATGAGTCAGTTGACGCCGGCACAGCGTCGCGACTTCTTGCAGTTCACCACTGGTAGTCCCAAGCTTCCTATCGGCGGTAAGTTTTCTTCTAATGGTTTTTGTTCAGGACAGCAATACTAATGAGGTGGAAATAGGTTTCAAGAGTCTGACCCCCATGTTCACGGTTGTTTGCAAGCCGAGCGAAGCGCCCTATACGTCGGATGACTACTTGCCCAGTGTCATGACGTGTGTCAATTACCTGAAGCTTCCCGACTACACGACCATCGACATACTGAAGAAGAGACTGTTTATCGCTATCAAGGAGGGCCAGGGCGCATTCCATTTATCGTAAAAGGCAAAAGGGTGGCGGAGTCTGGTGTTGTATTGTTCGAGTGATTGGGCATTGGTATTCTGTTGAGGGGTTGGCTTGCATTGTTATTTTCTTCATGTGGGCTGGTATCAGATTCATTACGTGTTTTCGGCTATGCTGCGTCCCCAGAATGAAGTTCACTGCATGGACGGCGCGATGGGCATTCGGGAGAGGATTTCAGGCAAAGAAAGGAAGGGCAAAACTGAAGCGCGATCATGGTTAGCGGAAACAGATTTAACTTGGGGGAGGGGGAAAGTTAGCGGAGATTGCCACTGTTATGATTACTGTAGTTTTGCTACCATTGATTCATTTTGGGCCACGACTTGGCAGCCATGTGGCTGGAAGTGTTTTATAGCTTGCTAGTTTGCTTCACTTCATGTTATCAGTAGACTGGGCAATGGATGGCGAATGGACTAGGTAGGGTGAATTAGATGTCTTCTATAGTAGATGATGTGAAGACTCGTTGGATTCCAGTGATTCTCAGGTCTCCAAATCACGTACACCTCAACACCTACACGCCAACGCCTTTACGCCTCCAGCACCTTGACGCCTCCCGACCCTCACGCCACCGCCTTCACACCGACCCATCCACGGCTTGCCTGCCACCTTGGCCCGATACCTCCGCCCACCACCAACCAGCTCGTAGACATTTTCCTTGTTCCATCTTGTAACTGAACAGAAGCTTGTCTCTAGACACTTGTCTTCTCCCCCCAACTTCGAACCCAAACGATTCCACCCGCTCACTCGATACACAAACGGCAGCCACCCGAACTCCGCCAACGCCTCTCTCCGTCTAGCAACGGGCAACACCACCACCCAACCTTCAAGCCAAAAAGCCAACCTAAACTCCACCACGCCGATTCAACCGGAAAATCGCAGGCACCCGACACGTCGTCGGCTAGCACCAAAAGACACTCTCTTTCAACAACACTTGAATCAATCATGAAGCATCTTTCCGTCCTTGAAACGAACCTTCTGTGGGGGCGGGACTGACTTGCCACCTGCCTTGGCGGGCGGGAAGGAGTTGTAGCTGACAGGTGAGTAGTCGTCGACGGATCCGTCGGGGTAGTACTCGCGGGTCTGAACCGAAAGCTTGACGCCAAAGTGGGCGGCCAGTTCCTCCTCGGTGACGTCCTTGGCGTACTCGCAAAAGGCGCCGCAGACGTAACCACAGTCGGATTTCATGCGCTGTTTAACACAGTTTTGGTTTGTTTAGTTATGAACATGGAACACATCCATTAGGAATGATATGAGAGAGGGAGAGTAAGGTAAGGTAAGGTACTCACCTGCATGTTATACTTCTTGCCCAAAAGGACCGCGAGCGTGACATGAGGCTGCATCACCAAGCGATACCACATATTGACTTTGTTCAGGTGGCACTTTAATCTGCAGGTCTTGCCGCAGCCGCGCTCGGAGTAGCGTTTTCCGTCCCGGCCCCAGCGCCAGGGGCCTTCGCCGTCCTTCCAGGGGTGGACTTTGCCCATGGGTCCGTGGTTGAAGGAGTAGGGGTCTTCGACTTTGCCCTTGCGGGCGACATCACGGCGGGTGAGGGGGGGGATGGTGGTGGTGGTGCCGTTGTTGAACCAGGGTTTGACCAAGACGGCGGGCGGGGGTGGGGAGGCGCCTTTGGAGAGGAGGGGGGTGCTACGGCTGGTGGGAGGGCAGTTGTAGAGGTCGTTGGGCTTGGGGAGGGGGAGGGACGGTTCCTCGGAGGAGTCGGTCGGGCGGGCGGTGGTGAGGGTGATGGTGAGCAAGGGGAGGAACCTGAGGAACCTCATTTTGGCGGTTGGAGACCTTCGTAACGGGCAAAATATTGCCTAGACGGTTGAAGGAGTGAGGAGACGGAGGGGATGAGTGTGAGGGAGAGCAGGTATAAGTAGACACCGAGGCGGCCAGGTGAGCGGACTTGAACTGCATCTTCGGGGGCAATGGGCCGCTGGGGAAGACCGGGCATGTTCTTATCAAGGCATGGACAATATCCACAATGTGGAAAGCATTATGTGGTACATTTGATTGACCTGCATATCTGATCTGATAAGAAACAAGATGCCGAAGCTACCAACGGGAGGCGTTGAATGTCCGCGGTTGCCAATTGTCCGGCACGGGTGACAATCCTAGAGCCTGCCAGCATTTTCCGTCATGAAGCAGTTGCTTGATCTTGGATTGAGATGTAAATATTCTTTGTTTAAGAACTGTGTCTGTAAAATTGCCCGTCCAACACACATTCCCAAGAAGCTGTGCTGTGACCCAGCAGAAAAAGCCCCAAGTTTCGCAAATATGGTATAAAAGTCGTAGATGGCGTCATCATCCGCTGTTGATTTCGACAGCACCAAACATTATCGGATACGGGCCTCGACCCCAACGTTCAACAACGCTACAGAGGCCCGGACTGATGGGGTACATTCTCCCGTTTGGGAACGTTTTGATCAGTGGTCCGGCCTGAGATGGGGCTGTTAGAGCATCTATCAGAACGCAGATTTGTCACAGAGCACAAGTCAACTGTCCTTTACATCATTACCCCTTTTCACCTTTACCCTTTTACACTTTTTCACCATTAGCTCTTAACCCTTTTCGCCCTCCTCTCCTCAAAAGACTTCATTCTCTAGGATGTTGTTATGGGAAAGGCGGCTGGCAGATGCCAAGGCCGCAGCAACCCCGAACCCCAGAATCCAACCCCGCGTCTACCCCTGACAGCCAAGACTTGGTGCAGGCCAGGTGCTGGCGGTTTGCATCGGCACAAGTGACGTCGTCCGCCGTGCCGGGTGTCCCTCCCCGGCTCACCTCCTCTTGCTATCTACCGCCAGATTCCAGTGCCAATGGAAAGAAACAATGTGACATGTTTACTCTCTTTTTGTCTTGAATCTTATCTCCATCAACATCTCTTTCCTAATCCAAACCACCCAAGATGAAGCGAATCCGCCCAACTTCCCTCCTCCGACGGCCAGTCCGGCTATCACCAACCCTCCAACATGTCCACCGCCGAACAGCCGCCTCCCTCTCCCAGCGGCCAGATTCCACCCACCTCAAGTTTCCCGGCGCCCTCACCTCCCCCTTCAGCAACTCCATGAAATATGAGGTCCCCTCCGACTACCCCGCCCTTCCCACGTACCGCGCCATCGACCAGCACGGCGTCCCCGTCGACCCAAACTTCGAGGCCGACCTGACCGAAGAGCAGGTCATCAAGCACTACAAGGATATGCTCACCATCAGCATCATGGATTTGATCATGTTCGACGCGCAGCGCCAGGGCCGACTCAGCTTTTACATGGTATCAGCTGGAGAGGAGGCTGTTAGCGTGGCCACTGCTTCGGCCTTGGAGAAGGAGGACGTGGTGTTTTGCCAGTACAGAGAGCAGGGCGTGTTCAAGCAGAGGGGGTTTGAGCTGAGCGACTTTATGAATCAGTTATTTGCGAATGTCAAGGATCCCGGGAGGGGGAGGAACATGCCGGTACATTATGGCAGCAAGGAGTTGAATATTGTAGGTGGTCGTCTTTCTGCGAGGGTTTGTAATAGCTATACTGACAACTGGACGTGAATAGCATACCATCTCTTCCCCTCTTGCGACACAATTACCACAGGCCTCTGGCGCGGCCTACGCGCTCAAGATCCAGCGGATGCAGAACCCAGAGAAGCCACCTCGGGTTGTGGCGGCTTACTTCGGCGAAGGGGCTGCCAGTGAGGGCGACTTTCACGCTGCGCTCAACATTGCAGCGACGAGGTCGTGCCCGGTAATCTTCATCTGCCGAAACAACGGGTATGCGATTTCCACGCCATCGTTGGAACAATACCGGGGTGATGGCATCGCCAGTCGCGGGCTAGGCTACGGTATTGAGACGATCCGTGTAGACGGCAATGATTTTTGGGCAGTAAGAGAAGTTACGAAGAAGGCGAGGGAGCTGGCCCTACAGGATGGCGGAAAGCCCGTCTTGATCGAGGCCATGACATACCGGGTTAGCCACCACAGCACATCAGATGATTCCTTTGCGTATCGGGCGAGAGTGGAGGTTGAGGACTGGAAGAGGAGGGACAACCCAATCGCCAGGCTGCGCAAGTGGATGGAGTCGAAGGGCTTCTGGGATGAGCACAAGGAAAAGGAGGCGAGAGACAGCATCAGGAGGGATGTGCTCAAGGCCTTTGCTGAGGCCGAGAAGCTGAAGAAGCCGGCGATTAAGAACATGTTCGAGGATGTTTACGAAGAGATGACGCCTGATTTGAAGGCACAGATGAAGGAGTTGAGCGAGCATCTTGATAGATACCCAGACGAGTACGAAGTGGGGGAATTTGAGGGAGGCAAGGAGAGTTTAGAGCAATAGGTGTATTGACAAGCAGCAAGCCAGCGAAGTTGAATTTCATTCAGTTTCTTGTGGGTATTGCGGAGTTGGCAGACAAGTGAATGTATTCTGCCTTTTGTGGGCATCTTTAGACTTCCTTCCACTCCGCTTATGCTCTTTCCACAGTTGACCACCGAAACTGCCTCACCTCTCACAACCCAAGCTGCCACTAGACGACAACACTACCACACAAGAACGAAGAACAGGATTCAAGCGATACATCACAAGATACAACAGTCAAAATGGTTTCTGGAGCCAATCGAATTCTTATTGCAGCTCTCGTCTGCTTCTTCGTCATCCTCCTCATCGCCCTCTTCTGTCTCAAGCTTCCGCAGAAGTGGGCGCAGAGCATCGCAGAGGCCCGGCACGCTCGAGCGATGGAGCTAGCCGAAGCCAGAGCTGCGCGATCTTCCGTCTCCATGGGCCCAAAGTCGACCATCACCGAGTGTACCACAGCTACCAAGCTCACCAAAACCTCCAAGTGCACCACTGCTCCCTCGTCAAAGTGTACCACGGCTCCTTCCACGACTGCATCCAGCTCTTCCGGATACACCCGGTCGTCGAGAGATACTCGGCCCAAGACTGCCGAGTCTGTTTCGGCCGTCTAATCATGTAAGTTGTCCCTAAGCTTCAATCCCGTATTCCTCTTGCAGATGAAGTGGATGTCAACACGAGACGGAGGACGCCAAGATACGGGATGGTGGGGCCATCTGGGCGATCCCCCACGATCCCCACAAGGCTGAACCATGGTGGGGTTGGAAGACGTTCTGATGGTTTTCACAAGCCACTCGAACCACCACACCAGCCACAATATGCCGGGCCCGCCTGAATTTTCGCAACCTCCGTCCCGAAGTCCGCGACGGCGCGTCCGAACTGTTTGGTTTGATCTTGAAGCTTACCGCCCACACCTTTCCAGACCATCCCTTCCGCCCTTCCGGTCAGCCATTGACACCTTTACCCCCTCGTCACAATGGCCGCTGCACGACCGGCTCTCAGAAGGGCAATCCCGTCCCTCCGCAGCAGCACTTTTCTCCCCCACCACCACCAACGACCACAATGTCTTCACCACCATGTAACGATATCACAACGCTCCCTCTCAACCTCCTCCCCTTTCTGTAATGATACCCAAACCACCACTTCTTCTCCCTCCTCCGACAGAGAAACCCACTTTGGCTTCTCCACCGTCACCGAGTCCCAAAAGCGCCAGCTCGTCGCCTCCGTCTTCACCTCGGTCGCCGACTCGTACGACAAGATGAACGACCTCATGTCCTTCGGCTGGCACCGGATATGGAAAGACCACTTCGTCTCCACCCTCAACCCCGGCTTCGCCCCCCTCTCCAGCTCCGACCCTTCCTCCCCGCAGCACATTTTGGACATCGCCGGTGGCACAGGCGACATTGCCTTCCGCATGCTCCACCACGCCCACACCGTCAACTCCAACCCCAACGTCAACGTCACCATCTCTGACATCAACCGAGCCATGCTCTCGGTCGGAAAATCCCGCTCGGCCGAGCTCCCCGCCTCGCAGCAAGCCGCGCTCTCCTTCGTCGAGGCCAACGCAGAGGACCTCTCCAAAACCCGTCCCCTGACCCCGATCCTCTCCCAGTCCGAACAGACCTTCTTCGACCCCGCCACCGCCACCTCGTCCATCCCGGACAACAGCGTAGACCTCTACACCGTCGCCTTTGGCATCCGCAACTTTTCCGACATCCCCGCGGCACTGAGGGAAGCCAACCGGGTGCTCAAGCCCGGGGGGATTTTCGCCTGCCTCGAGTTCAGCAAGGCGGACAGGCACCCCCTCTTCAACTCGGTGTACAAGGAGTGGTCGTTCAGGGCGATCCCGCTGATTGGGCAGCTGGTGGCGGGGGACAGGGATAGCTACCAGTATCTGGTAGAAAGTATCGAGCGGTTCCCGCGGCAGGAGGAGTTTAGGGATATGATTCTGGACGCGGGGTTCAAAGTGTCTGGGCAAGGGTGGGAGGACTTGACGGGGGGCGTGGCGGCGATTCATAGGGGGATGAAGCCCCGTGTGTAATAAGAAGAGGAGATGACTGTAAAATTATGTATATTAAAGTGTGTGTGTATATATGTTGGCATTATTTTTGTTGATACTATATGGGCGGGTGGCTGTGCGGAGAAAAGGGAATGGGAAAAATGGGGGACTAATAGAGAGAGATATAGAAAAGAATCTCATGTCCAAACACAACGCCAAGCTGCAGAAAGGCGATATAATTACATCGTTCTGTGGTTCTCACCCTATCTATGATGTCTTGCTCGCCTACCTATATCCTTATTCGCGACGACTTACTCATATCTACGTTATCATTATGCAAGAGTACACTGCGTCGTCGTTGGGTATTTACTTTCCATCACACCTACATTACATCACATTACACAAATCACTCTCCCACCCAAGACTGACTGACGGGGCAAAAACAAAACTCCATTACCATATCCCCCCTCTAACCCCTCTCACCTCCCATATCTACCAAGTACACAAAGCTACCTACATACAACAACAAAACAAATTATCGTTTCTTTTCCCCATTCCCATCACCACGTGCGCTCAACGAAACAAAAATAAAACAAATTGCAAATGATTTCCCGTGTATTTCCCGCCTCCTCTTCTTCTAGGTAGGAAAACAAACAATCGAAAAGATCTAATCCCACACAGACAGGCAAAAGTCAAGCAGCAGAAAAGCAGACAAGGTCAAGCAAGCACATGTTCAAATAACAAAACTGTGCAAACTACTTCTTGAAAAGGGTTGCAAGTGCAAAACATCTCGCTGTGTAAAATAACCCACACCAACCCCCCTTTTCTTCGCTGTATTTTTTAACCCACCACACCGAGAGAGCCATGAAACCCGCACACCACCTTCGCCAAATCAAACACCAAGATTACAGAAAAAGGAAAAAAGGCCCATATCTCTCTTAAACAATCCTCGTACACAACTCTCCACATCCTCAAGTGCTTCACTTCTTCCTCCTTGGGCGCTTCACCGTTTCCCAAGCTGAACTGTCCCCCTCTGATGGTGTCTCGAATGTCACCTAAGCATCTCCAGCCCCACCGACACCACCTTCCTTGGGCCCTCTGCCGCCTCTCGAGCCACGCCCACCGCGATCGCCACCTCTGCCGCCGCGGTTACCACCACGTCCACGACCGCGACCAGCACCCTCGCTGTCACTGGCACCACCACCGGCACTCCTATACCCGCTCTGAGTGTTGCTAGCATCTCGACCACCACGGCTGCTGCCCCAGGGGCCGGCACCACCACGCGAAAACTGCCGGGGCGCAGGAGGCTGGAAAAGCTTGACCAAAGGTCTGGTTCGGTCCTCACGACCAGCCTCACGGGTCTTGAATTCTTCCGGCAAACGCTCCATGGCAGCATCACGGTCCTCGACAGACTTGAACTGGGCAACCTTGTTTTGGCCCCACTTCTCAACCTTGATGATCTTGGCCTTGTCCTCGTCGGCAAAGAGGTCGCGTACCTGATCATCCGTCTGGGCGTTCATGACGAACAAGCCGATGATGTTGTCGGCAGGGTTGCGCGGCGCAGAAGGCTCGCCGGAAGCTCCGTTGGAAGCGGCCGCCACTGGCTGCTCCTCTTTGGGTGCTGGGGAAGCCGAAGGACCGGGAGCTGGGGTAGCAGGCTTGGTGGGCGCAGGCACCGGCGAAGGAGCACCTGGCTTCACAGCCGGGGCCGCGGGGGCAGCCGCTGGGGTAGCCTGGGCGGGGGCAGCCGGAGGAGGATTGACAGGGCTGAGGCCAGTCGCGGCGGCAGCTGGTTGACCACCCACCTGCTGCTTGGCCCCACGGTGAGAGAAGTTGAATCCCTGAGCGCGCATCTCAGTACCAATCCTGCCATCCTGAATCTCCAGCACGAGCCAGCCAAAGGCAGCATCAGCCAGGTTGAAATTCCACATGTTCTTGAAAGCGCTCTCGTCAATTTGGCCAGCACCAGGCGCATTGGCAGGAATACCGCCAAAGGGGTTGCCCCCAGCAGCCATGGTTGGCATCTTCTCCACCACATTCAGCGCGTTCTTAAGCAAGGTTTGTTGGGCCTCATTCTGCTGAATCGCGGGCTCGACCTCAGCCTTGACAGTATCCCAGACATCGTTAAATGAAGCCTTGGAAGCAGCAAGCTTGCCACGGTAGTGGTCCAAGCTGGGGTTGACGCTAAACTCGTTGTACGAACTACCATAGCGGAAATGGAGGCCGGCCGAGATGGAGAAATCCGCCTTGAGGACTACCGAAAGCTGGTTGAGGATACCTTCGCGGGCAGGTGAAGCATGTGTGATGAAGACGCGCGTCTCGGTTGGGTCGTAGACGCGGTTTGCCGTGTCCACCAGTTCGCCCATCTGCAGCAGTGTGGTCCACATAGTACCCTGACCGCCAGCAATAGTGGTACGACCCTCGCCATTGTCGAATAGCTTGTGCATAACGACAGCGCCACCAAGGCCGAGAAGACGAAGCTTCACTCCGGAGCACTCGAGAAGCATAGACTGAGCCTCGTCTATGATGAATAGATTGGGCACCTTGTACTCCTTGGACCGAAACTTTTCCAGGACACGGACATCTTCGCAGGCACCCCAGACCGTGTAGACTGGAACATCGAGCTTGAGTTCGCCGGTGATAAGCTGAGGGAGTTCGGAGAGAGGCAACTCGGAAGCATGGAACCGCGTCTTGACGGGACCGGCGCCACCGGCCGCAATCGCCTTCTTCACTGGGTCCGAGATAAGGGGTGAGTATTGGGCAACATGCTTCAGAGTCCTGGACACATTGACGTAAGTAAAGGGCGAGCAAAACAACGATTGGTTGCGGCTCACTTGTCTGCAATGCGCTCCAAAGATGTCTCGTCGTAGAAGCCGAAATCACCGGTGTGAATAATGTAGTCGGCGCGGGCAGAACGAGCAAGGTCGTTCAGGGATTGGAGGTTGCCTAAACAGAGCCACAGTCAGCCAAACGATCCGACCCGAGAAATGTATGATCGTCAACCGTACCCCGCACATCGGCGATGCAGAGAATTCTGTTAGGTCCGGTCTGAATAACACGGCCTTGGTTGGGGAGAAGGGGTTGAGCTCCAGGCACGGGAGCTTGGTGGGCTGGGTTGGCGCCATTTGGCAGGTAGCCTTGGCCATAAGGACGCGGTTGCTGCTAAGGAAATAGTTAGCATCTTCAACTCTCGACCAGCTTGTTCAAGGTAATCGATCATGGAAGCCAAGGCAGTCGTTCCAGCGGAAGCTCAACTGAGCGGCAGCAAGCACTGGCGATTGCAATGACGTTGGGTGTGGTGGGGATCGAGTCGCAGGCAGCCAGGTGATGGCTGAAGGAGACGAGCGACCACACGACGGGTACGAAGCAGGAGGGTGCTCACAGTAGCCATGGCGAGAACTGAAGCCAGCGAGGGGATGTAGGAGTAGAAAGGAGTCGGGTCGTCGATCGAAGGCGGCGCTGGATGGGGTTGCTGCCGTGTGCTTGCTGATCAGTAGTCGGAGTTGGGGAGGGCTTCAGGGAAAACACTGGACAGGGTCGGAGGCGAGTCGCAGCCGGGGCTGGAGGAGAGAAGCTGAAGGTCAAATCGAGCTGGCGCGGCCAGAATTGGGTATCAAAAATGAAGAAGAGAGCAGCGACTAGCTGTTGTGTTGCGGGAATGCCTGTTGGAAGTTTGGCCCAGTTGGAGATTTTCGATGTCGCCCAGCTCACGCACTCTCTCGCTGAACTTCTGCACTGGCAGCTTCGCAGCCTGCGCCAGGGGAAAGAGAGGACCCATTTGTCGCGTCCAATTGGGTACTAGCGCCATTGGGCCTCGGCGGGGTGACAGTGCCAAGGGCCCCAGGGTTGGCGGCTGCCACCACAGCGGCTGCCAGGGTTAGACAGGGGGCAACTGCAGCCTGTCTTGTGTGTCTTGTGTCTGATGCAGGGGTTGCGAACGACACTGCGCTTCACATCAGCACCCAACTTACATGATATGTAGGTCGAAAAGTGCCACCCGTGCCATTATATCGATTGTTGTCATTTGGCCATTTTGCCGGGCTGCCGTAACCTCCGCGGCCCGTGTGCTCCATTCCCGGATGCTATGGGTATTGAACCCTCGCTCGACGTCGACTCGGTAACTAGACTCGGAGGTCGATGGCGGCGAGGTCGTCGTCGAAGAGGGGTAAGACTAACTGTTCCAGTGCAGAGAAGAATCTTGTCAGAGAATATCTTTCGGTTGGCAGTTTGAAAGGGAAGCAGGTTCCGGGCTTGGGAAAATCAAAGAAAATGAATGGGACGGGAGGCAAAACTAGTCTTCGGCTTACCCCGTCTCCAACGTCGCGCAACCTCTGGTCACAACAATGGACCGAATCGTGTCTTATTTCACTCGGCTCGCCTGTTCTCGAGAAGTAACCGACTGTCTGCCGATGGCGGGAACTGTCCACTTATTCATACACGACACTCCAGGACTCCAGGCTATATACACAAGCTGAAGAGGCACACAGTTGCCTAAAGCCATGAACATAGACTGACCGGGGGCTTCGAGGACGCGTGTCAACCTCGACAAGACATCACAGTATTCCCCCTGGCCGGTGACTCGGGTTTTGAATCACTGTCATCAAAATAAGCTTGTGAATATGTGGGCTTCTGGTTCCGCCATCTTACCCTAAGGTCCGGCATGGTTGCCGCTATTGATGGGGATGACGCAAAGGTCCGGTGTGGCCGTGCCCATGAAAAGCCATGATTGATTGTCGCTTGTCTGTTTCAAGATGTGGATGCATACCCGGGCCAGCTTCCAGGTTGATGCTGTTGAACAAAGTCGACCGGTGAGTTCTTCTGTTTCAAAAAAGGACGAGATATGCCGCCGGGAAGGCTATCAACAGGGAACCTAAAGGAGATTGTTGACGATGTGGTGTGCTTCCACCATGATGGACAAGGCCAGAATACGAATGCAACGTACTTCAGGAACGGAGTATTTTGTGGGAGATATGGGAAGGGCAAGGCATCCTGTCGTTCTGCGGCATGTAGGACTTCGTCCAGTTCTTGGTCACAATGACATCTGTCAAGCCAACACGAGCATGCATCAGACATGCACTTGTGGCTTGTTGGGGTTCCGTTGCGTGTCTTTGGAGGGCCGGGCTAAAATCCAGTGTTCTAGGCACCTTATCAAGCCACTTAGATGGGGCGTGATACACAGTTTTCGTATAGATACTTTAGTGTGATATTCAAGACCTCGTTGAAGTTTGATAAGGTTTGAGAAATATTGGCTGACGGTCAGGAGGGGGGTGCTGTGCTCTCACGCCAGAGCAGTCACACAAGAGAGCTGCGCTCCCTCTTGTTGAAAGACTTGAGGCTTCAGAAGGCTCATATTGCTTGCATGTGATAGGTAAGTACCTATGTTTGTTAGGTATGTATCTAATCGATAACATTCTTGAATTCATCCTGATTTGAAATACCATTGCAGACACCTAGAAATAAATAGTCCTCCACAAATCACGAACAACAGCGTAGAACAGCAGAGCACTCTCCATTCTCATTTTTCATAATTTGTTATATTTCCTTATCAGTAACCCCACGTTCCCATCTTCCCAACTCCAATCTCATCTTTCACTCCCAGCGCCCGCCACCCATATATTTCAAAGGTGATAACTCTTCCCCCGTCCCAAAGTTTCCCAAAAACCCGAGGCTATGCTATGCTACAGCATTCGAACACCAAAAACAGAGATACCTGAAAAGAGACAAGACACTACGATTGTTGAACATGATACGAATATAAACTGAGAAGAGAAAACCACTCCGCCCCCCTGGGTGACTATCACACCACGCTCCGTTGTTAGTCCGACATCAAGATATGATGCGGTGAGAACTTTGGCTCCCGCCTACCCTTGAAAGGCAGGACAGCAACGATAGCAGCAATGTCGGCCGGTACGTATAGCATGCCGCTGCCGCGAGGTTGGTCCAAAAAGAGTACCATTCAATATTCGAATGCGCTTGTACAAATGCTGAGAAGACCAGATTTTCGGACTGTCGTCACCTTCCTCCAGCCTTCTCCTACTTTTCCTCTTCTTCAAACGTCTCACCGAAGGCTGGCGTCGATAATGGTGGTACTACCACATGTCGTTCCTCTCGTTTCCATCACCTTGGGCATAATAGTAATTCTGGTCATGTTGATGTGTAGAACCGTTGCCCTGCTGTTGGCCGTTGCCATTGACACCATTTTGCTGGTATTGCTGCTGGCCGCCGTGTTCGTACTCGTAGATCTGAGAGTCGTCCACATATTGGACGCTATCGTCACCTTGAACCGGCGAGTCCCCGTATTGACTGCCCGACTGCGCTCTCGTGTTAGTGGTGCTTTGAATTACCGGGGTCAAAAAGGGGGTACATACCCGATGGTACTCAAAGTCAAAGCTCCCATCTTGGGCAGCCTGCTGTGCCGCCATCTGCTGCTCCAACGCCTGTTGCTCGGCTTCCCGTCGTTTCCGTTCCTCTTCCTGCCTCTTTTGCTGTGGCGAAATCGGCACGTTAAGCTGCGGGTGCATAGCCTGCACCTTTGCGAGGTACGAATACATAAAGTTGCTGAGCAGGACCTGGCTGTGAAGGGGCCGGCGGGGGTTGGCGAGCTTGATGTGAGCCATGCGGTAGATTGCACGCTCTTCGATGATGGGAAACCTAGTCCAGTGGTAATCAATGTCGGGCCGCAAAATACGAATTGGCGGCTCGGGGCTGAGTGCTCGCTGCTTGTCCTTCTTGTGTGCTGCCTCCTTTTCCGACTTCTTTTTGGATCCACCAAATAAGCCACCAAAAAAGCCATCTCCTCGTTTGCTATCACTTGACTTGCGCATGGCATCCTTCTTTTTCTCCTCCTGTGGTAATCCCTCGATGCTTTCTCTATCCAACCTCAGGCTTTCACGGCCCTTCGGATTGTCGATGGAATTCTGCAAAACATCCAGGCGAGCGTTGTCATGGCCCTTTTCGGCGGATTTGCTCTTTGCCTTCTTGGCATGCTCTTCCCTCTCCCGCTCCTCTTCCTTCTCCTTCTCCTTCTTCTTCTTCTCCTTGTCCCCGCTCTTGAACCATTTCCAGCTTGATGTCGACTTGGTCGACACTATGCTTTCTGTTTCATCCTTGTCCTTGCTCTTTCTATCCGCCTTCTTCTCAACGGTGTCGAATGTGGGAATAAACGTCAAGCTGCTAGTCGTGGAGTTGCTATTGTCAGGCAGGGCTTCGGGGTGGCTAATCTTCTCGAGAGGGTTAGCACTGGATGCGACTGGCTGCGCAGGTTTGCTGGGTGGTGGGCGTTTGTTTGAGCGGGCCGGGGGACCCTCGACAGGAGGCTGGTCAGCCTGCACCTTTTCTGTGCTCTTCTGAGAGGTCGATCTCTCCGGAACCGAGTCGAGAGCCTTGCTGGATTCGTCTACAGGCGGAGTTTCAACGATCTGGGGAATAGGTGGCGCAGTAGTAGTACGCGCTGCTGCAGACGCTGCTCTGACAGGCAAGGGCTGCTTTCGAGGGGGTGAAGAGGGCGGCGAGGAGCTTGCTGTTTCGCCCTCCTGATCGGCAGCAGCAGTCGAGTCTGGTCCATCTCGCGAGAAATTCTGCTGTCTCCTGACGGTTCGAGTTGGTCGGGAATAGTTTTCTGCGATCGGTTCCGACATAACTCGTGTCAGGGGCTTGCCAATGGTTGGGTCAGCTGCAGGAAGTGGTGGCGGCTCCTCAGCAGACATCTTGCTAGCCACCTGTTTCTCTCCCAGCTTCTTTGCGAAACGCTGACTGCCGCCCTTTCTATAAGTCGTCTTGGTTGAGCGCCGAAGCCCCATGCCTGGCGCGACAGGTAGAATCGGACTGTCTGCCCCGCCTTCCTCTCCTCTGGCATCGTGCGCCAGCTTCTGCACCACGCCTGTTGGGTCGTTAACTAGCTCGTTGAGACTGAGTTCGGGTGTCGCATATTCTGCAAGTGAGCCATTTCGCCTGAGCCGTTCGGCACCATCGGTGTAACCGTCTCCATTTTCAGTATGGGTGTTGACCTGCCTCGACAGCATCGATTTTTTCCGTCTCAGGCTTCCCGAACCACCTCCACCCTGTGCTCCGTCAACCGAGAGGAACGAGTCCCCGGACCTCCGTTTCATCGTCTGCACCCTGTTTTCGAGGAATGTCTTGAAAGCACCGGTGTCAAGTTCGGGGTGTACTCGCGCTGGCACCCACAGCAGCCTGCTTGGATCTGCTTCGTCGTCATCGCCGGTGGGGGCTATTGATGGCATGGCCATCAAGGACACGCCGGAAAAGGGCAGGAGATCTGGGTCGTGTGTGTTGGAAACATCCATAGACATGCGTCGGAGCGCCTGAAGGTTGCTGAGCTCCTGTGCAATGTCATTGGCATTATCAATGTTTGTTAGGGGAAACCCAGAGTCATCGGCTTGGACATCGCGCAACGATGGTGTCGGCGACAGTGGCGACAGGGGTGATCGGATGCTGCCATCGTGGGAGTTGCTGCGTTCTGTGGGGATCCGGGACGGAAATGTTTGGGTTTTTCGGAGGGGGTTGCCGTTGGGGCCGGCATTACTCGGAGTGGTCGCGGTGCTGGTCTGGTCCGATGTAGTGCGCACCAGTCGTAGTCTGTCGTCGGCCGGGTCGTCCGGCTTAGGGGCCTTGCCCAACTGTTCGCTGGAACTCTTGGACGCGACGAAGCTTAGCGGCCGGTTGTCCTCAGCGCCAGAATCTTCGTCGTCGCCGTACATGGTGCCGATCGCTTCGGTGACGTGGTGGCTTGGGTCTGAGATGGATAATTGACTGGCGTGGCCTCGACGGTTGGCAAAACTGCTACCAACATCGCGGAGTCTTGAGGTCTGTTGAATCGTCCGAGGCGGCTGTCAGCGATTGTCACTAGCCACGCAACAATGAGAGCCCCTGGCCCACTGGGGCCCATATTTTTTCTCCATGCACTTGCACGGCCGTTCGGGTTTCGCGACACGAGGGTTCCCATGCCCAGCATCAAGCATCAGGGAGCCGGCAGCGGCAAGCCGCCGAGGACCCCGAGCATGACGTTCCGACATCCCAGAACTCGGCACCCGGAACCCGGAACGGGACGTGTTCGGAGGACTTCTACGCACCATCATCCCGACTGGTATTGGGCCTCTGGGAGGGCCTGATCCCACACCAAATCCCTACGAGCCGTCTCTCTCTTTCTCTTCTTCGCTTGATGAACTGATCGACCGCGTGCAGTAGTGCTATCGTCTATCTATCATGGGCGAAGAATGTGGCTGCTGCTCTCTGCAATGGAACCGACAACAACCAGGTATGAGAACCCTGGGCGCAACGGGCGCTTGGCAACTGAGGGAGATCGTCGGGATGTAAGACAGAGTGTCGATGTATTTCGAGGAGGGGTCCGAGGTTGGAAGAGAGAGTTGGAGAACAAGATATTCGGTCGGTCGTATTTGCGCGTCAGTCGGGCAGTCGACTTGAGAATGTCTCTCTGGCGGCGGGGGGAGTGGGTAACAGATTCGACCGATCAAGGTTCCATGCGAGAAGGGTTTCGAGACACGGGGATACGCGGGCGTTTCAATGTCTTACAAGGCCTCCGATGGGCGTGGAGGCGCTCTTGAAGTGCTGGCAGGTTGCTCTTCCTCGGATCAGAGGTTCAGTCGTAGACAAAAGGTCTTTGGAAGAGGGGAAACAAATGGCGTACGGAGGCAAGGCAATTCTCCTCTTCCTTCCAAGTGGTAACGAACGGCAGGCTGCTGGTAAATTGAAAGCATGCCCAGGTGGGTGCTAGGGGAGGCCGGGTGGTGGTCCAGATCAGGCGTAGATTTCTTTGGCCCACCGCTCTGAGAGCCTGCATTAGCGCAAACAACAGCGGGCGCTGTCACGTGCAGCCGCTGTTGACACGCTGAAGCCGTGCATTTCGGCGCCTAACATCTCCTGTGCAGTATCGACAACCTTCACACCCAGCTCAACACACCCAGCTGCAGGGACAATGCTGTCAGCTCTCCAAGGCGGCCCCCTTTGTGCGAGCTGAGCCTTCTGAGATGGATACAGTACAAAGACCCGGCCAGTCGGATTCATCGTCATACATACAGGGGCCTACCGAAGTGTAATTCCTGTCTTTCCAGAACAGGTGTCCACTTGAATCCATCAAAAATTTGTATAAGATAATTTACGATTATACGAAGCAAAATGGGACCGAAATGACCGGCTGGATCCGGTCCACGCGCAACAACGGGGTTCCATTGGAGTGGCGCTGACGATGTCATCGGCTAGATCTTCCTGATCCCTGACCGTGACCATGGGTTTTTGATGTTTCTGTTCAAACAGCATCGAAACCAGGTCAACCCATGTGTCCATCCAGAATACGGGCTGAGTCTGCTTGATCGTCGCGACTCGGCCTGGTATTTCCATCTTCTGGCCCCCTCGCTGAATAACTGGAACCTTGGAAATCAGCCGGGAGAACAAAATGCCCGATTCATCAATCCACAACGGCGATAAAGTTCCCCGTTGCCCCACACTTTTGTCGGGTGCCCGGAACCCACCCTCGTCCTAATAAAAGCTTGGTTCCAGCTTCTTTTTGCGGAAGCCCGCCAAAGAATAGCGCTTCCACGTAATCAATCACAACTCATTTTAAGACAGCGGCCTGCAATGCATGATATTGTCATCTCGGCGACCAATAGAGTCGGTGCAACCAACCAACCAGAGAACCTTGTGCCTCACCCACTGCCGCCAGCAGCTTGCCGTTGCAACGGCTGGTGGCGAGGGTTGAAAATGGTTACCCTCGCCAAGGTGAAGAAGATAAGGGGGGTTGTACTGTAAAAGGGGGAGGCTGTTACCTTACCTCCACTGTCCGCAACCTCGCTCGTAACAAAGACTTGTGTTTGACTTTGCAACTGTCTCTTACAATCACCTCATCTACCCAGGCCGCCAAACGGTCTCAAGCCCGCCAGCTTCGCGACCGGTTTCCACACCAAAGGAGACTATAACCGTTGCCATGTTGACCTCTGCAATTTAGTAAACACGCTTTTTTGACGGCTCAGATCGGACGGAAAATCTGATCTTTGTTCGTGGACCTGTTGTCACTTGAGATGGCGTCCTCAATTGTCAGAGCGCAGACAGGCACTTCAGAACTAACCAACACACTATTTCCATTTGTGGCCACATCGCACCCCTCAAAGGCCGCGTACTTGTGCCTTTCGGAGTACCGAAACAGGGGTTGGAGGCTAGGTATGTAAGGTGTGTGCGCCATCGGGGTATCAACACATGTCGGAATGTAAATCAAGGCATCTGGATCTCCTCCCGAAGTGACACAGATCTAGACACATGCAGACCACACCATTGAAGCTTTCCAAAAAAAAAACGTATTCTATTTCCAAACCGCTGCCAAAACCATGTACACCTAACCGCTATTCGCCACATCTGTACAATATTCATGTATTCCACGTAGCGCTATTACTCCCCCCTACTAACCCTCAACCCCCTCGCCCGTTCCACCACATCAACCCAACCCGCCGGCCTCCTCATCCTCCCCTCCCCCTCCCCCCTCACAATCCCCTCCACCACCCTCCCCAACCTCATCAGCTCCACCTCACTACACCACTCCCCCGTAGCCATCACCCCAACCGGCACCTCCCCACCCTTCCCCTTCACAAACCCAGCCGGACAGCTCAAACTAGGCAGCCCGCAAAAATTCCCCAGCCACACAAACTCCATGCTCTGCATCGTCCTATCCCCATCATTCAACCCATACCTCAGCTCCCCCTTCCCCCCTCTAATCTCCCACCCCTCGCATGCCGTCGTCGGGGTGATAATCACCATCCCCGGGTTCTCCTTCCACAACCAAGCCAGATGCTGCATCAGCAATCGCCGCAGTTTCTGCGCAAGCATGTAGTCCGTTGCCGGCGTCGTTCTCCCCAAGGCCAAAAGGATGCGGTTGGCGTAGGTGAGGTTTTTGTATTCCGGCAGAAGTGTCGCCGCGTCGGTGAGAACGGTCATCGCGTGTGCGATTTGGCCTTCGACAAGAAAAGGAATGGTGATGGGTACGGTGGTGTACCCGTGTTTAGACACAAGGGTTCGGATCATGGTGTTGACTAATGTCTGGATCGCGGGTGTGGCTTGCGAGATCCAGGCTTGGGGGATACCCAGGACTTTGACGTCGTCGGGGGAGGGTAGTCTGATTTTCAAAGGGGATGGCAAGGGGGGAAATGGAGAGGAGGTATGCGGGTTTGAGACGACCGAGAAGAGAGTTGCGAGGGAGGTCATGTCTGATGCGATGGGACCGAGACAGGCGCAGGTGACGCAGTGATTTGGGCCGGGACGGAAGGAGAGGCGGCCGTGGGTGGGCTTGAGACCAAAGACGCCACATAGGGAGGAAGGGATGCGGATGGAGCCGCCGCCGTCGGAGCCGAGACCGATGGGGATGAGACCGGCGGCGACAGCGTAGGCGGTGCCAGAGGACGAGCCGCCGGTGTAGTAATTTGGGTTGTGTGGGTTTTTTGGGGTGCCGTAATGGGGGTTGTTGCCCGTGGTGTCGAGACCAAATTCGTGCATGGAGAGTTTGCCGAGAAGAAGAGCACCGGCAGCCTCTATTTGCTGAACGCACCAAGAGTTGATTTTGTTCTCAGAGGCGGACGCGTAGACATTGGGCGAGCCGAGAGTCGTCGAGTAACCTTCCATGTCATACTCATCTTTGACGGCAGTGGGCACGCCATCGAGAAGGCCGAGCGAACGGCCCTCTTTGTAGCGAAGTGTCGACTCCCGGGCCGAGGCGAGGACTCGCTCCGTTTGAACCTCGAAGAAGGCAATGGAGTGTTCGGAAGCGTTTTGGATGTCCCGGCGGATCAACGGTAAAAGAGCTTCGGCAACATCCAGCGGTGTGAGGGTGCCGGAGAGATACAACTTGCGGTAATCTTCGACCGAGTAATACTTTGCTTCGGGGTAGAAGACGGCGGTGTCAGGTTTGGTGTCTTCCTCGAGTGGCTCTTCTGGTAGCGGCTCCTTATCAACCTCATCTTGGATTGGTACAATCTGTGGCTCGAACCATGGCTCGTAGTCCTCGATGTATGGGATTATTTTCCTTAGCGAGCCGAAACCAGTGTTGTTCCATATCATCTCCCTGAGAAAACGGAACCATTCCATACTGCCTTGTGTATTAGTAAGACATGTTGATGATGAACAGACAACATCGCTCACAGGTTGGCAGCTATGACAAGAACAATGCCACTGAGGGCAGGGTTGTTGCCTCTCTCATTCTCATATGGGACATCAGGCCTGTCGTGGTACTGTCAGTTTCAGATGAGCTGTCAACAGTGTCATGGCTTACTCACCCCTCCAAGGGCTCCGGGTAGTTGAAAAATCGTCGATGTTGGGCCATCGCCATTCAATGTCTTGGCACAGGACTTGTCCTAGAAGATGTCTTGGTGAAAAAGACTGAAGAGTGCCTCGGTGGGAACAGGCAGTTATCTACAAGGTTTTCCTCCTGTCCACGTCCGGTGAATTTCCGGAAACGCGTGGTCGATAACCTGGAATGGAGGCCGAGGGAGGTGCTGTCAGTCTGGATCAGGAACAGCGTGCCGGTTACCCCTGTCGGGTTGTCGGGCGGCGTGGGGCGTCCGATCTTCAGTGTCCACGAGTCGGCCGATGACAGGTCATAGTTTCATCTCATTGGGTGTTTCTATCCTGGATTATTGGCGATGGATACTGCGTGTTCATTTCTGTGAAGATGTGATAAATTCAAAGAGCTCTTTGTTGAGTCCCAGGCATAGTTGTCTTGTTTATTCATTGTCGCTTGGACAACGGGGATTTTGAACGTTGCGATGTTGAAACTGCACTGCTGCACAGTGACGCCACATATTGATCGCCCTAGCGGTTCGTCCCATGGCCTTCGGTTCCGACTTGGCGCATGGCGTGCCATGTGATTGATATCTTGGGAAAGAATAAAGGGATACCGGCCGTCAGAAATTAGAAATCATAGAGATCACTGCTTTGTTCTTCAGAAGGTCCAACTGAAAAGAAGCCGCCAATAGGTTGCACAAGATGATGCTGCGTGCCCCGTAACAATACACCTTGCGTTACAATGTTGTGGGTATCTCTAGTAAATAGTCTAACGGCTCTCAACCTCCAAATAGCAGTTCCAAGTGAGCTTATTCAGGAAGAATGGAATATGCCTCGACCCCACACCACTCTCTCAACTTTCACTGATCCCTGCGTTGGATCTTATTGCTTCCTCATCGTGACGCCTCGTGCCATTGACGTATGGTCCGTGCACTGTCACACAGCTCACAGCCTTACACAGCGTTGGGCTCGAATTGATAACGATAAGGATTTCCGTTTGTCTTGACTTCCTCCACAACCCCACAACCGGAATCCTCCGTCGCATCTGTTTCACCGCATCATGTTTTTGTTTTTTGGCAACGGGCAGCGCCGGTCAGCGGTTCAAGTGTAAAGCTTTTTTCTTCCTTTTTTTGACCCTAGAAAACATTGTTCGTAATGGGGGAGTATGGCCCGCTCGAAGCGGGCAAACAAACATGCGCCGAACGGAACCGCAAACAACTCCTCGTTAGTGCCTCCCCGTCTCTTCAGCAGCGTGTCTCACTTGATATGGGGTTGCATTTCTGCTTGCATCAGGATCAAACCACGGCAGGACTGACTTCTTCTCTCGCCAGGACGACTTTGGTTCAGTGTTGGAAGAGTCCTTAATTATCGTTTTATCGCAGGACCATGACATGGAAAAGGATTATGATGAGATCACAAGAATTTTGAGAACATTGGCAGAGAGCGCCACGGCAGAGGCCGCCACAGGATTTGATCCATCAGGCCTGGGTTGTAATGCGCCCGAGCTTGATGGACCACGTCTGGATGAAACCACCACGACAAGCGACAATCAGGGCTCTGGCGGCGATTACAGCGGCACCTCGACTTCCGACTTGTCAGTCGACTCTCTTGAAAACCAGATTCTCATTGACCCTGCATCCCTCACCGAAGACCAGAAGGTGAAGGAGCTCCGGGGTATCTTTATTGACCGATTCAAGGAGCACACTCTCAAACGTATTCTGGGGAAGAACAATGGCAACCTTGACCGCACATTTGACGAGTTACTCAATCGCCAGTTTCTCGAAGACTCCGGGGACATTACAAAAGGGATCGATGCTTTCTTTGTTGGTGACGATGTAGGGCATACCTCGAAGGGAAAAGGGAAACGCCGGAAAGGGCCGCCCAAGAAGAATGTCTTGGAGGTAAATTACAGGACAGTCTCTGCAACGGCCGATGGGGAGGAGCTTCAAGGCGCAAAGGACTTTGTTCGCCCATCGACACCAGGCCGAGCAACGCCCAAACGAGTAACGCCCTACTCGTTACCTGCCATCAACACCGGCTCATCTTCCGCAGTGCAGCAGGCCACCGCGGTACTCTCACCAACGGCTCGGTTAGACTTGGGGACCTCGCATCTCCGTTCGGCAGCCTCGCTCAGACGTCAGGGGCCTCTGGCAAGGCAAGCCGCGGTTGTGTATACCGAGCGTGCTCGTGAGCAGGCTAGGGCGGCCTTTGAACAAGCCTCGTCATTGGCAGATGTTCATGTCAGACAGCAAAGTACCGCAACCATGGTCGACCTCCATGGAGTTCTCGTTCTTGACGGTGTTCGCATCGCAAGGGAACACGTCCGGAGATGGTGGGACGGCCTCGGAGAAAACCGTGCAGCCGAAGCAAGAGATCCCGGTTTCACCGTCGTCACTGGGCTGGGACGGCACTCTGCCGGCGGAGTCTCACGCTTGCGCCAGGCTGTTGGAGCCATGCTGAAGAATGATGGCTGGAGGGTTGAAACTCTGACAGGGTCTTTTCACGTTAGGGGCAGGATATAAGCGACGGACTTTATGGTGTTTGGATATAGATGTGTATATTGGAGTTGTGTCATCATTGTGGATGTGGCGTTGGTTAGGATTTACGGTTACGACGATATGAACAGGGACTGGATTGGTAGGATCAGGATATGTTTGGAGAAGCGAGCTGATGCTGTTGGTCTTTTTGAAGAGAATCTTCATGGCAGAAGCGTCTATGTATCTAGAGATACCCAGCATGAACTTGAACCGACAGTTCGGTATTGCAGTTTTTATTCAGGCTCTCACTATCATCAGTTCATGGTGCCTTTCGGCCCAGCAAATGGTCCAACGGCCACAGGCGAAACGCTGCATGAGGTCATGGTAGCAGATTGCAGGTCACAAGCATGGGCGCTTTTGATCCGTCCTCCTTTGCCGCGTTTACCGGAGAATAATCGGTGTACAGAGAGTACGAAAAGGAAGGCACAGCACCTCAGATATGAATATCTAATTCTCCGTCCTTGAAAGAGCAGATGAATGTCTGGAGATGTCCATCTGGTCTGACTCAGCAGCTGCGGCCCAACCACCCCCATCATGGATGGCCCGGATCCTCAGGCACAGGTTTCCCTTTTGGGTTTGGCGGCTTCCCCAGAACAATGCAGCCAATCGCCATCGAGAAGCCTGCGACGCATGACGGCATTGGATGCCAGCACAGTGAAGGCATCAGCTCCATCCGCTCCCTTCCTCTCCAACTTCCCCAACACTCGACACAGACTCTCCCCATCATCACCGCTCGCTCTTTGTGAGCAGTCACACAACCGTCACCGAAATCTTCAACATTTACGGTACAGTGTATGAAGCATCAATAGCTCCCATTGTTTATTGTCGGTAATAATACCCACCCCTCCGTCTGCGCGCCGCCGAGCGGCCTTATCGCGCACGATGACGAAGCTATCGAAGCTGTTCGCATCGGGCGGACTTATCCTCACCGCCCTCAGTTCTGTCGCCGACGCTGCCTACACTCCGAAACACGAAGCCGGTCGCTGCGCAATTCGTGGACACTGTGGTTCCAAGAGCTTTTTCGGTGCCCAACTCCCCTGTGTCGACAACGGCCTTGCTCAAGAACCGGACGATAAACTGCGCAAGCAGCTGGTAGACTTCTGCGGCCCGAAATGGAGTGAAGGCCCAGTATGTTGCGATGCCGAGCAGGTCGACGCTCTCAAATCCAACCTTCAGACTGCCAACCAGATCATCTCGTCGTGCCCGGCATGCAAGGACAACTTCTTCAACATGTTCTGCACCTTCACATGCTCTCCCGACCAGTCCCTCTTCCTCAACGTGACCAAGACAATGGAGAAGGGAGGAAAGATGCTGGTGACCGAATTGGACCAATTAATATCAAAAAAATATGGGACTGGCTTCTATGACAGCTGCAAGGACGTCAAGTTCGGTCCGACAAACTCCAGGGCGATGGACTTGATTGGAGGTGGTGCCAAAAACTACACACAGCTGCTCAAGTTCCTCGGACAGGAGCGATTCGGTGGCTCGCCGTTCCAAATCAACTTTCCTGTCGACTATGCTGAGCATGGCATGAAGCCGCGGCCGATGGTTCCCAAGAAGTGCAATGATGAGGATCCCAACTTCCGTTGCGCCTGCATTGATTGTCCGGCAGTTTGCCCCGCGCTTCCGGATATTGAGGAAGCGAGATCGTGCCACGTTGGTGCTCTGCCGTGCTTGTCGTTTGCATCTATCTTCACCTACAGCGCTCTCCTCTTGTTGGCGGCCGTCGCATTGGTTGGACATGTCGCGTGGAGAAAACATGCTAAGCGCAGGAGTGAAAGGCTCAGGCTGCTGGCAGATGCTGCGCCGAGCGATGATGAGGATGAAGGGGATCTGACACAGAATCCTGCCATGATGGATCGCCCACTGAAGACCTACATCATCAACACGTGGTGTGATGTGGCCTTCAGCAAGCTAGGGCATGCCGCCGCCCGGTTCCCGGCCATCACTATCATCAGCAGTGTCATCGTTGTCATGATTTTGAGTGCCGGATGGTTTCACTTCGATATTGAACAAGATCCGGCCCGTCTGTGGGTGAGCCCAAGTTCTGCTGCAGCTCAGGAAAAGGCATTCTTCGACACCAAGTTCGGTCCTTTCTACCGAGCCGAAAAGGTCTTTCTCGTCAATGATACCAACCCTGAAGGACCTGGCCCCGTTCTGAGCTACGAGACCCTGCTCTGGTGGATGGACGTGGAGAGGAGTGTCAAGTTGCTCCGGGGGCCTCAGTATGGCAGTTCCTTCCAAGACCTTTGCCTCAAGCCTACTGGTAGTGCTTGTGTCGTCCAATCAGTGGCTTCCTACTTCCAAGACGATCCGGACCAGGTCAGTCGAAGTGGTTGGCAAAAGACTTTGCGGCAGTGCGCTGGCTCTCCAGTCGAGTGCCGCCCCGAATATGGCCAGCCATTGGAGCCTTCCATGATCTTGGGTGGCTACCCTAAGGGTTCCGAAGATCCGACAGAGGCGACTGCCATGACTGTTACATGGGTTCTCAACAACCATCCCGAGGGATCCTTTGATGCCGACCGTGCGATGGACTGGGAAGAGGCTCTCAAGGGCCGTCTTCTGGTGCTGCAAGATGAGGCCCGAGAACGCGGCCTCCGCCTTTCCTTCTCCACCGAGATCAGCTTGGAACAAGAGCTCAACAAGTCTACCAACACGGATGCGAAGATCATCGTTATCAGCTACATTGCCATGTTCCTCTACGCATCTATCGCTCTTGGGTCCACAACGCTTTCTTTCAGAGAGTTCGTCAACAATCCCTCGCTGGCACTGGTTGGGTCAAAATTCACTCTCGGTGTGGTTGGCATTCTTATCGTCTTGATGTCCATCACTGCGTCTATCGGGCTCTTCTCCTGGGCGGGACTGAAGGCGACACTGATCATTGTGGATGTGATCCCCTTCATTGTGCTTGCGGTCGGCGTCGACAACATCTTTTTGATCGTGCACGAATTTGAGCGGGTCAACCTGAGCCATCCGGACGATATGGTCGAGCGCCGGGTTTCACGGGCACTTGGACGGATGGGTCCCTCTATTCTCTTTTCAGCCATTACCGAGACTATTTGCTTCGCTCTAGGTGCCTTTGTCGGCATGCCTGCTGTCAGGAACTTTGCCATCTATGCTGCCGGGGCCGTTTTCATCAATGCCATTTTGCAGGTCACCATGTTTATCTCAGTCTTGACGCTCAACCAAATCCGCGCCGAAGATTCTCGCGCGGACTGCTTCCCTTGCATCCAGGTCAAGTCGGCACGGATTCACTTGAGTGGCAACAATGGCAACCCGGGGGCTAGATATTATGAATCACCGCCAGAGAGCTTTTTGCAGCAGTTTATCAGGAAGACTTATGCCCCGAGGCTACTGGGGAAGAAGACCAAGGCCGCTGTCGTCGCCATCTTCCTTGGCGTATTCGCTGCTGGTGTTGCCCTGCTTCCAGAGGTTGAGCTTGGGCTGGATCAGCGTGTCGCCATTCCTGATGATTCGTACCTCATCCCCTATTTCAACGACCTCTATGCCTATATGGAAGCGGGCCCTCCAGTGTACTTTGTCACCCGCGAGTTCAACGGTACCAAGCGGTCTGAGCAACAGAAGATTTGCGCTCGCTACACAACCTGCGAGCAATTGTCACTCACCAACATTCTCGAGCAAGAGCGGAAGCGGGCTGAGGTCTCCTATGTTTCAACTCCTACCGCCAGCTGGATCGACGATTTCTTCCAGTGGCTGAACCCAGACAACGAGGCATGCTGTGTCGACCGTCGCAAGCCATGCTTCGCTAACCGAACTCCCGCTTGGAACATTACGCTATCTGGCATGCCCGAAGGCGAGGAGTTTGTGTACTACCTCAAGAGATTCCTCAAGGCGCCCACCAGCGAGGACTGCCCTCTTGGCGGACAGGCCTCATATGGCTCTGCCGTAGTGGTCGACTCGGAGCGCGACACCATCTCAGCCAGTCACTTCCGCACCAGCCATCGCCCTCTTCGCAGTCAGGAGGATTTCATCAAGGCCATGGCCTCTGCCCGCCGCATTGCCTCCGACATCAGCAAGAGCACCGGCCTTGACGTCTTCCCCTACAGTCTCTTCTACATCTTCTTCGACCAATACGCCAGCATCGTCGGTCTCACCACAGCCCTGCTGGGCTCCGCTGTCGGCATTGTCTTCGTCGTCTCTAGCGTCCTCCTTGGCTCGGTTCTCACAGCTGCGGTGGTAACCCTCACGGTCATCATGGCTATTGTCGACATCATCGGCGCCATGGCAGTCATGGGTGTGTCGCTCAACGCTGTCTCTCTCGTCAATCTCATCATCTGCGTGGGTATTGCCGTTGAGTTCTGCGCCCACATCGCTAGGGCCTTCATGTTCCCTTCGAAGAAGTACATGGAGCGAGCAGCCAAATTCCGTGGCCGTGATGCCCGGGCCTGGACGGCTCTGGCCAACGTGGGCGGTAGCGTGTTTTCGGGTATCACCGTAACCAAGATCCTGGGCGTCACCGTCCTGGCCTTCACCCGCAGTAAGATCTTTGAGATCTACTACTTCCGCGTGTGGGTTGCCTTGGTGCTCTTTGCCGCCACCCACGCCTTGGTCTTTTTGCCAGTGGCCCTGTCAATTTGTGGCGGCGAAGGATATGTTGACCCAGAGAGCGATGGTGGTCTTGAAGCGGACCTGACTAGCAGGAGGTACCGAGCGTTGATGCCTGAAGACGACTCGGATTCGGACTTGGATGCATAGATTGTAAATTTTCGAATCTTCTAGAGGACGAGGAGAGCCTCGTGAGAGATGGGCGGGGCGGTGCGGGTATACATGGGGGTTTTCGTTTTTGGATTTGGCATTTCAAGGGAGGGAGCGCAAGTAAACAAACAGCGTGTGTTTTGAGAGTTTGTGTGTGTGTATATGCAGTTGATATTAGACAACGGGGGTTGCATGGGGGGTTAAAATAGAGATGTTATTGCTCGATAGGCTGTGGTTGGGTTTGACGTGATGCGAACAATGCATTCTAAGGAGCCAAAAGATACCTGTTTACAACCATTCAAAGACTTCCAAAGATGATGGGTAGGTGTTGGACCTTCAATACTGCGAATACTCTCAGCCGACTGTAGTATTACCTAAGCAAAGGTGAGGTGGCTGACCAAAACCACTCCGGTCCGTTGTTCCCGGGCTTCTTTCTCTCCAAAACATCTGCCGAACGGCCCAAGAAGTCGGTGGCCATGAATGCCGCAGCGCTAGTGGTCCACGCGCAGCAACGGTCTTCGGCACATGTTTTTGTTCCCTTTTTCCACTCTCGCTCCCTTCTCAGCTGCTTAACTCGCTTTCAACGACCGACGACGACACTGATTTGGCATCTGCTCCAACATTGACGAGGTCACTGGTCACATCCTCCACATGCGACGCAAAACAAGGTTGACCGAATCTTGATGGTGGTGTAGCAGATCTCCCCTGCCTTACTTCTGATCAACTCAAACCCCATCGGTTACCTATCCGGCTGGCAAAAAGCAATGCAGTTCGCAACAGGCCCGAGATGCATGCACATAGAATTCTAACGAATGGCGTACTTCCCGATGGCTGCATGTATTATCGATAATCGAACCATTGGATGGATGGCGGTTCGGCATACCTACCACAGACGACGCAGCAAGGCGGGACATCGCCCATGAGGCATTGAAGCAGGAGTTGGGAATCTCGAGAGTAACCCTCCATTTTGGAGGTGCCATGGCTCTGATTCCGCTCTGCATACACCATCATGGCATATAATACGACCTCTTTTCCGCTCATCGTCATATCACAAAGCAGAAAAGAAATGGCGAGCTTGCAGCTTGGGGTCTCCTTTGTGGCGTTTCTACCAGCTGACTTACAATATCCGTAGAGGACGCAGCCATCAAGAAAAGATAGCGCAGAAGCCAAGGCGATTGCCCACTGCCCCAAAGGACCGGTCATTGACTATCGACTATCTCTCTCTGGCTGGATTCAAGATGGACGATTGGACCTGACATCTGCCGATTTATATTGGGGAATGCGGTTTGCCCCCTCCCCCTCCCAAGCGCTACGCTCCACGTTTCGCTCGGCTCCACGGCCCCACCACCCAAGGGCTCCCGGCAGACGGTTCCCCAAGTTTTGACTTACACGTCTATCAGCTCATGACGTGGGGTTTTTCACTCATCGCCCTACGGTGCAGAGGCCCCCATGAGCCCCAGCATCTCTGCCAAGGTGAGATAGAATTGGGGTGTGTCTGTGTGAGCATGACCACCACTGGCCACTGATGTTCCGGTTTGGGAAAGGAAAAGGCGAGTTGGTCCGTCTTCTCCGCGATCCTTCTCGGTGTCGAGTGGCACAACCCCCTCACTCTCTTGTTTGATCGTTCGTCATGGGAAGCACATCGTGAGATATCTCAGATGCTACCCATCCCGACTTGACCATTTCCCGGGACGCGAGATTCTCATACCGGTCTTTCTGGCCATATACCTGCGCTTAGTTGGCACTTCATATGCAATATCTTCCCGTGCTCGTGGGCTGGCTGCTGGCTGTCGGGGATCGTCCGTTGCAGGACCGCCACCCAGGGACGTCCTGCTGGTTTATGGCGAACAGGACCGAAATAGATTAGTTCCCGAGGGAACATGTCTTCTTGATCCTGGCTGGTTCGCTACCCGGGGGGCCAACCTTACCCCAACTCGGTTCTACATGGCCCCCTGCCTTGCCTTGACCTTACAGATCTCGGCATTGAACGGCATGGCGGCACCTGTGTTGGTATGTACCTAGCTCAGTTGGCGGTTTCCCGTGACTATATACATACATAATCACACGCTTTCCCTGTCTCGACTTCTTGATCTCTATTTTTGTCCTCCTTTTCTTTCTATTTTCAACACATCGAGTGTGATACAGCCTCTTCAACAGGGAACACCTTCTACCTTCATTTTCTACATTGGAGGTGAGGGGTCATCATCACATCACATAACGATGATTACAGATCAAATAATACACCTCTTGGCCCAGCATTGGCCAGCACTTGTCGTTACTGTCGTTCTCACGTGGTTGGTCAAGAACAGATATCACAATGGCCTGAACAAATACCCAGGTCCATTCCTCGCGTCATTGACGGATTGGTGGAGATTTTATGATGTGTACAGGAGGAGGCCGGAGAGAACACAGATCGAGCTGCACCGAAAGCATGGGCCGGTGGTGAGGCTAGGACCGAACACGTTGTCGTTTGCCGAGCCAGAAGCGTTGAAGACTATTTATGGGTTGAACAAGGGATTTGTCAAGGTTTGTATTCTGCTACTGATCTCATCTAGGGCCATGGCTGACACAAATCACAGTCCGACTTTTACGTCGTCCAACAATCAGTCGTCAAAGGCCACAGTTTACCTTCATTATTCAGCACGACGGACAATGACTTCCACATGCAGTTCCGCCGCTGCGTTAATGGAGCGTTTGCCATGTCACAGCTGGTGCAGTATGAACCTTTTGTGGACAATACCACAAAGTTGTTCCTGAAGCAGACAGAAAAGCTGTACATCGACAACCCAAAGGCCTGTGACTTTACCCAGTGGCTGCAGTTTTACGCCTTTGATGTCATTGGTGAGATTACCTACAGCAAGCGCCACGGGTTCATCGAGCGAGATGAAGATGTCGATGGCATCGTGGCCTACCTCACGAAACTATTCCTCTACGTTGCTCCGGTATGTCATTTTTCTCTGTTATTTTTCAACGACTGGCACTAACAGGACTTTTCAGATTGGTCAAATCCCCCTCTTGGACAAATTATTCCTCAAGAACCCCATTTATCTCAAGCTAGGTGAATGGGGCATCCTCGACACAACCTTCCCGGTCGCCAAGTTCGCCCGCGCTCGCATGGCGGAGCGCCTGCCAGAACTCGAATCCTCCTCAGAAACCAAGCCCCTCCTCCCCACATCAGAGAAACCGCCATTAGGTGTCAAATCCCCCGACCTCCTCTCCAAGTTCTTGGCTGCTAGGGAGAACAGACCTGACTTCATGACTGACACCCTGGTCCAAACCATGGCCGTATCGATGGCCTTCGCCGGCTCCGAAACAACCGCCATCTCCCTCTCGGCAGTCTTCTACTTCCTCCACAAGACCCCCCGCGCTTTGGCTCGGCTAAGAAAAGAACTCGACGACGCCGCCAGAGAAGGCCGCTTCTCCGATTACGAAACCGGACTGGTGACCTGGCACGAATCCCAAACCCTTCCCTTCCTCGACGCCTGCGTCAAGGAAGCCTTCCGTCTGCACCCCGCTCCCGGTCTCCCAATGGAACGCATCGTCCCCGAGCCAGGGCTGGAAATTGCCGGGAAGTGGGTTAAGGGCGGGACGATCGTGGGATGCAACGCCTGGGTTCTTCACCGCGACGAAAAGGTCTGGGGGTCGGATGCGGAGGAGTACAGGCCGGAGAGGTGGGTGGATGATGTGGAGGGCGAGGAGGGGAAGGAGAGGTTGAAGATGATGAATGGGTGTATGCTTCAGTTTGGGATGGGGAGCAGGACGTGTATTGGGAAGAATATTAGCTTGTTGGAGATTTACAAGCTGGTGCCGAGCATGTTGAGAAGATTTGAGGTATGTTTCTTTTTTTCGTTTCTTGATGTGGAAATGGGAGAGGGTGATGTGCTAACAGAGAGAAAAAAAACAGATCAGATTCGATGACCCGAATTCGGAGTGGGAGATTGTGAATGCTTGGTTTGTAAAGCAGTATGGGTTTAACACGAGGTTTGAGTTGAGGGAGTTGGTTAAGCCCGAGGTCAAGGCTTGATGTAGACTGGCTGGCTTGGAAAGTGAACAGCTCACTAGGCATAGATTGGTGTCCTATAGTTAATGACAAACGGAACAAAAATATCACTTCTATCCAACAGTCGCGTGTCCGACTCTCCGAGATCCCGCCTTATTAGTCACCCCATGCCAGCAACTCCTCGTGCCGCTGCTCCTGGCCCTTTACGCCATACGGACAGCTCTCGAACGCGCACTTGTACGGTGCGTCCACGGGAAAATAATAACCATTCGTGGCGATTCCGGCGCACAAGATGCCAGCTGCGATTACAGGCAAGAGGTTTGTCATCAGTCAGTTTTGTGAGGCTCGAGGTAAACTTGGCGAGAATGGGAGAGGAACTAACCAGGATTGCAGCAATCATATTCCCAACCTACCGCATGCAGGCAGTGTTTGCGGACCATTAGGGTTCTCTTGCACATGGTGAATGGTTAAATGGTTATTTAGGGGGTGGTATGTCTCTTGATGTAGATGTTTGTTGTTGGTTTTATATCGGTGGTAAAAGAAAGAGGGACAGGGTATCTAGGTAGGTACCATGATTGGGAGCACTGATTTATACACAATACTCGGGGCTTCTCGGTGGCAGTTGATGTGTAACTTTTAAAGAGGCTAGGAAACAGTTGTTGTGCCAGCCTGGCGTTTAGAGGTCTTTGAAACGCTTCATTGTAGAAGATAGTTGCGACTGAGTGCACCAGTTTTCCGATTCTGCGTTGATAAGATACATGCAACAGACACACAGTGTTTGAAACCAACATGTCTACCGGATTGGCTGGAACCTATCGTGAGGCTCGTTGGATATGCCTGTTTGACACAAGGCTTTAATCAGGTTCACAATTGATTCGGAGTTTCTACTGAAGTTATGAGTTCAGTTGGTTTACCTCCACATCAACAAAGACGCGCACCATTTTTGGAGCCGTGGGATATGATTATCATCAAAAAAACAGAAGCAGTCATTTTCCCAGCTAAAGAATCATTTGGATATTCCCGTTATTGATGAGGTGTTGTTTATTCAGGACCCAATTCTAGACTAGACACTTTTCTTTCTGTAGGCTATCTAGAGATGCTAGTTGCTCGCGGTGTATGTTGCAAACTGGATGGTTTTTTGTCTCCAGTCACCATGGGTCCACGAGAAGATATTGGTCTGACTAAGGGACATACCTATAGAACGTGACATCCTCGACCATTAGCGATGTGTGGCCGAACCGTGCATGCCATCTTGGGTAGATTTCTATAATAAAACTCACTCATCTGAAAACTTATCCCTTGCCTCTCTGTGATCATCATTACCAGCCCTAACCCCACCCTCCCCAATACATCAACGTTCCTCCCCTTGCATATGACCCATCTAGTCGGGATCTGAATCATCAAATGTCTCAGAAGACCCCTGGGGTCCCTTTTTCATTCAAGAGGACTCGCAATCAACTGCCCGCTTATATGGTCATAAACAGTACCACATGTGGGAGCAAGTCCAAGGGCACTGTGCGTCACGCAACTATCGAGTAGCTCAACGGTTGGGGTTCGAGATGAGGACTCGGTGTTCAGATGGTTGGTCACAAAAGACTTGGCTGGCAACTTTGAAGTATAAAATCACGGCGACTTTCCCTTAAACCGCGGTTTTGTCACCCGTATCAGGCATCTACCAGGTAGTCGGCGCCCTCATTTCGCCGTTCCCATCATGATGGTGCAGATTCCGCCTGCTGACCTCTGCTACTCCGACACCGCCAAGATGCGCGAACTCTGGGGCACCAATTCACCACTGCCGTTGGATGATCCTGCCAACAACAACAACGATCCCGCTACGGCAGTCGGAACCGACGCCGGAATGTCGGACCCCCATGGCACTCATGCCGGCCGGCCGAGCTTCGATTCCATCACCGCCAGCCTTGCACAAGCCACGGCGGTTCCGATTCTTCTCCGCACTACCAACCCCCAGTTGGAATTTCATGATGCCATCTTCTCCCGCGTCTTTAACCTTCGCCGTCCGTCGTTCACTTCCTCCTCCCCTAATTATCCTGCTCGCCTTCCATTCGGGTATTGCCAGCCTCTTACTGTTTCTGACATTGTCGCCTGTATTGCTGTTGTCAATGCCGAGAAGAAACGGATATCAGTTCGCAGCGGTGGGCACAGTTGGGCGTGCTGGTCTGTGAGACATGATGCGATCTTACTGGACATGGTTGACTTTGAGGGCGGCGTTGGATCAATCAGATGGGAGCCTGAGTTTGGCGACGGCGTGGTGGGTTGCAGTACGGCTGTGACGTCTGCCCAGCTGAATGAGTTCTTGGAAAAAGGCCAAAGAATGTTTCCCGGCGGTCACTGTCCTGATGTCGGGCTGGGTGGCTTTCTGCTACAAGGAGGGATGGGTTGGAATTGCAAGGTTTGTTGACTCTGGGTTGTTTTTGAATGTTCGTGCATATATTGATGCTGACGAGAGGAACAGAATTGGGGATGGGCTTGTGAATACATGGTCGGAGTTGATGTCGTGACAGCAGATGGAGAAGTCTTACACTGCAACGAAACCCAAAACGAAGACCTGTTCTTTGCTGCTCGAGGGGCAGGGCCAGGCTTTCCTGCTATCGTGACGAGATTCTACCTCAGAACAGTGCCTCTTCTCCCCATGTGGCAGTCCCTCTACTTTTTTGATATTGTCAACTTCAACGAGATTCAGGAATGGATCGTAAAGGTACCTACGCCTTCCTTCTCTTTCCTTTTCTAATTTTCCCAGCCTGACAAAATCCAGCTCTCTCCAACCGCCTCCCCGACCCTCGAGATCGTCCTCGTGTCCGCCTTCATCCCCCAATCCTCCCCTGCGCCCACCCTCACAGCCGTCTTCACCTCCTTTGCCACCTCCCATTCCGACGCCCTAGCCGCGTTAAAACCCATCCACGACTCCCTCCCCTGCGCTCCCTCATCGAGCCCCGACCACCCCAACCGCTTCTGTCAAGCTACCTCCCTTCCAGCAGAATACGCAGCCCAACTCGCAGGCAACGCCGCCCCTGGCTTCCGCACGCGCTCAGATAACGCCTACCTCTCCAACGACCTATCGCCTTCTCAGATCGCGTCCGCCCTTAAACCTGCGTTTTCGACTCTACCAACCAAGCAAAGCACCGCATTGTGGTTCGCCATGAATCCTACCTCTCGAAGAGAGTTACCCGGAAACATGGCACTGGGCATGCACTCTGATCATTATTTCTCCGTGTATGCCGTCTGGAAGGATCAGCAGGACGATGAAAAGTGTGATGAGTGGGTGAGGGAGGTGTTTGATACGCTAGAAGAGGATGGGAAGACGCTGGTAGGGAGCTATCTGGGCGATGCGGACTTTCAGTTCCGGCAGGCGGGGTGGAGGTTTTGGGGGGGAAAAGAGAGGAGTAAGTTGGAGGAGGTGAGGAAGAAGTGGGATCCGAGGGGGCTGGTTTGTGGGTTCTTGGTGGGGGATGAGGCTGCGAGGGAAGGTTGAAGGCGTTGATAGGAGCCTTGCCACTTTGTGGACGAGCACGCTGATTTGGCAAGTTACTTTGACAGATAGTTAATAGGCCTTTATGTTATTTCGTTGGTGCCATCGACTGGGCGAAAGCTGAAGTATGTCCATTCGGGCTGAGTTTGTATTCTCTCCGATCCCTGAGGCCAGGCACTGCCATTGCAAAACCGTGAGTATTAACTTGAATGCGGGCTTCATACTTTTGAGTTGAAAATAGCGTGTGGTTTCAGGTCCGACCCCATAGAAGTCCATGATCAGGTGGCGAATCACATCACAAAATATCCTCTGTGGCGCAATTGGCTAGCGCGTCTGACTGTTAATCAGGAGGTTGGAAGTTCGAGCCTTCCCGGAGGAGTCACCATATTTTTTTCCCAAGTCAACACTTATCAACATATTAGTTTTTGTTCTTTATGTCTGGAACCTTCACTTTTTGAAGGGTTATTAGTGCGGGGTTTCCTAATGATACAGCCCAGCCCCTCCTTCAAGTGAAGCTATTCCCAATGCAATGCTGATTCCTCACCCTAACTCTCTATCCCTATCCACCTGACTTTTATCTAGGCTGTAGATAGGGCTCAGACTGAGAAAATAAACGACTGGCATTGCTTCTATGTGCAATGGCGAATGCCCGCATATGTAGAAACACGATTTCAAGATGCAGCATGCGACATCTGCTTAGTGTGAGGGATGGAATCATCGGATCACGAAACAGGGCTTTCAATGCTTTCGCTCATCAATATTCCAAATCATGTGCAAAGGACACTCAGGTGGGAGGAGCGTCTCTCGAAATACCTAGACATTCTGGTGGCTGTTGAAGAAGGTACAAAGGAAGTTGAATGCATGGAAGTGGATCTTGTATGTGGGGTGGGGCTGTCAATTGAAGAGATGAAGAGGAAGGAACTCCCTCGACACTCTTTCGAACGGGAAGGAACGACAGGACTGGCGCAAGATTCACCTAAAACATCAAAACATTGAAAAAGGAGCGATCGCGAACACTGCAAAAGATGGATGGTGATGTTTACATCACCAAATCTCCGGTACGGGGAATCGAACCCCGAGCTTCGCGGTGAAAACGCGATATGTTAACCGTTACACTATACCGGATGAGCGGGGAATCGCTTGCTGATGTTACTCTACGACAGAAATATGGTACAAGTAGGTCGGATCTGGAAATGTTTTGAAAGATTTGGAAAACCATGCTCTGTCAGTTTAGCACTATTTATCAGTACAGTAGCGACTACATTGATGAAAGTTGCCTACTATTTTCTGCTGTCTAAGTAAGGTAGGTAAATGACAACCTACCTACTCACATGTGTAAATCCAGGGAATACTTTCCCACTTTGGACGCGATTATCCCCACTCCAAATTGACGTCGACGGAAGAGATTATTCTACTAATATTAAGCTACTTCAAAAAAGAAAAAAAGGTATCAAACTGGTATCTAGGTATCGTGTATGTCCTGATCTCATATAAACATCATCCGTGAGCTTGCACTCAAACAGCTCAAAGCAACAACCCGACAACTCCAACGACCACCCCCAAGAAGCATCCCGCTACCGACACTTCCAACGATCTGATTCCTCCGTTCGTTCCCCCGTTCCCGTCTCCACCTCCAGAGAAGGGACCTGTGATAGCGGGCGGGATCGGAAGGGTCTCTGTGGGTGCCGAGGTAGTTGTAGTGCTACTATCAATCAAGTCATCCAGTCCACCAAACCCAGCAGTTGGCTCTGGGGCCCCGCTATCAACATCGTCGTCATCTCCACTTGGCGTTTGGATGGCGGTGGGTGTCGAGGTGGTAGTAGGTGTAGATGTGAATGTGATAGGATCCTGGGTAAGAGCTGTGTTGGGTCTGCATGTCCGTCCGTCACGGCAGCAACCGCTTCCGGCGAGGCAGTAATATCCGTCCTGGTGGTATGTGTTAGTCGATGGTCAGGGCATGCTAAAGGATGTTGGGGAATAAGGCTTACTTCACAATAGCGTCCAGTTCCTCTGTTGCAGCAAATACCGTCTTCTGGAATGCAGTAACCGGTATCACATCTCTTGCGTCCAGCACCACAGGTTGTGGTGCCACCACTGGAACCACCACCGCTGCTACCTGCGCGACGGCAGGTGTTGGTGGTTGTGCATTCGTATCCGGCCTCACAGTAACCACCTCCGGGACAGCAAACACCGCTAGAGGGCATGCATCTGTAGGAGTTAGTGTTAGAAAGTCCAAGTGGCATGGCGGAAAATCGATCACCTACCCCCTATTGCACATCACCTCCCCTGGATCGCAAGTACCGCCGACACCGCTACATGTTCTCCCCTCCTGTACATCACAGTGTCAGTGGTATCATTCGAAACGAGACGAAGTGGCATGAACACCTACACGACAGCACCCAGAAACAGCCATGCAGTAGTAACCAGCATCGCAGTATGTTCCCCTCGATGTGCAGCAAACGCCATCAAGCGGGATACATCCATCCAAACACCACTTCTCTCCTGTCCTGCATGTTCCAGTTTGTCTGCTCATCCTCAAGAATCTGAGTCCGCCAGGGTTGGTGGACGTTTCTGGCAGCATCTCGAGATGGTTCAGCGCGATGCCGCTGAGGAGGGCGCGAACGGTAGTCTGTCCGACGAGCATGTTGGCGGTTGTGGTGCTTCAATTCTTAGTCTGTATTGAGGTGGTCTAGGTGAATGGGTGGTAAAGGTAGGCCGATGAGTTGACAGGTAGAAAGCCGTGACAACAAAAAGAAAACAAAAACCGAGATACCTGATCTCAAAAGACCGAGGGCGCGTCTTTTTATCACCTCCTTCGACACCAAAATCAACCCCAACATGCACAATCCCTGGCCATCACAACCAGGGTCCAACTTCGCCATCCACCCAGCTGAACTTTTTCTCTGTTGCATTTCACCCAGAGCCTCGCCTTGGGCCAGTACCGTATTTCTTCCCCCGCACCCGTCGGTGATCAAGTACAACCCATCGGTCAAGGATCTGCCGTCCCTTTGGGTAGCGACCAGGAATAGAATCCTGCATCTCCACCCATCCAAAAAACCATAGGCAACTCGCTTTTTCCATCTTCATACGGAGTAGTGCCCAAGCTAAATGCGGAAATAAACCGCTCTCTCTAAATGGCTCTCTCTCAGCTGCAGTTTTAGCGTCAACGGTTCCCTGCTGCCCAACGGCCACGCCACCAGATTACAGGATCAAAGTGGCTTGCTTCCAGCACAGTTCCCCCGGGTGCCAAGAGACTAGGATGATCCGCGTTCAACATGTCGTTCAACAAAATCGGGGGGAGAGTTAGGCCGCGGAATGGTAAATATTACGGCTTGAGCCGCAAGAATCCTGCATATGACCCCTGCGTTGCCTGCTGTGGCCTTTGCTTGGCGGTGACACCGCGTCGGTGGCTGTGTTGTTTACTGTCAGTTCCTGATTGGTGACAATGATGAGGGGAGGTCTGCTAGTCCTGGGAAAGAATGTCGATCTGCATTGTGCCTCGGTCATTGCATTTGTGATAGTATCGTGGTGGGAGGCGGGCTTTGTGAGAACTTTGATTTTGGAGGTCTTGGCGTTCAAGCTCCATGGTCTCAAAATATAAGCTGGAGACGTATGACGTGCACCTGAGTAGATGACCTTGTGACATTCATTCATGGTGGTAGTCCTCAGTAATGTCCAGAAACATCAGCAAATTCATCTCATACAGCAATCACATCCCATTAGCTAAGAAACCAAGTTAAGGTGGATAAGGCACGACATTATATTACAATCTCATCACACATATCAAGATGACCCGTGATGTATCATGCAATATAGGTAGCCCTTGGGAGCTGGTGTAAATTGCGCGCGTGTTGAGTGGAAAGCCAGCAACTACCATGGAATCTTGAAGATGCTGATTGTAAAGCTCTAGTGCTGTACAGAGGATGCAAGGCACGTTCTTTTCTCAAAACTGTAAGCTTTATCTTTCCTTGATGCGGACTTCAAATGCACATTGTCCTTACATCTTGCACTGACTGGTATGGAGGGAGATGCGTACAGGTAGGTAGGTGTCCTATCAGCATGCGGACATACGTATTGAACATCTCCAACGAATTGCTCTGCAGTTTCGAACTAAATCGGATGTTAGGTCAAAGCGCCATTCAGACAGCATCGGTACCTACTTTAGGCAGTATGGTTACAGCCGCCATCTTGCCCGTCTCATAAACACGCTGACACCACACGGTAGGGTTAGTGCAGCTTGAGTTAATACTCGCAGTGAAGTTCGCTCTGGTCCCGGTTCCCGCTGTTCTCTTAAAAAGGCTATCTGTTTAGCTTCATGCCGGTGGAAGGTGCACGATGAGATGAAAGCGTCGCTGATCAGAACCTCAGGGTCCCGTCTTTGATCCCCCCGGCCCTTTCCATTTCATATGGGCCATCTGATGTACAGTTTGCTGGCAAATCGAATTCTCCTACGTTTCACATATTAGTAAGAAAGTGGGCAACACTTAAGGTACCCCACGTCACGGCCCACAGCCCGGCTGCTTCGACGTCTTTACCCTTCACGCACATCGAAGATGGCGACCACATACCAACTTGCCATCAAGGAGGTGTTCGACCGCCTTACACCCAAAGAAAAGCGCTATGCACATCACATGGCTAGAACGGCTTGGCTTGGGAGCAGGATTGTCACGCGCCAGACCTCCCCCGAAAGCGAGGGCATATACGACTTGATTTTTCACCTCCACAAAGCATGCCAGGGCGACTGGTCTCGTTTCCTTCATCGAACTCACCAACACGACGCGGTCGAGCCCTCGGATGTCGACGCCTTTTTGGAATATGCAGCTCAGTTCCTCGCTCACCTGGGCAACTATTACGTGAGTTCAAGCTTTGATTTCCACCCACCCACTGCCGGTATGTGGGTTGGTTGGTTCGCTGATACCCAATGCTTGTCTGTGGTTTACGGTCACGGGTCAAAATCAGAAATACAAATTTTAACCGTGTAGAAAACAGGGGGTGGTGATAGAAAAGCTGTTCCCGCGGTGTCAAAGGAGACCCTCCGCAAAATGGCCAGTATCTCCCCCGAGGCTACCGCTACTTTGGAGCAGGTTCTCGACCAGATGGTCGCCACTCCGCCCTATACCCTCGGCTTCCCAAGTAAGACAGCGCAGTCCTCCTACTACATTGGCGATGAACCGATCTCGAGCGAAGATGTTTCCGTGGTCACAAAGGTTATGGAGAGACATAATATATGGCCCGAAAACACGCGGTTGCGGAAAATCATGGATGGAAACAAGCCTGTCTTCGAGATCCTGCAAGCCACCTCCGAGATCTCTGGCCCAGCCATGTTGGATAGCGACTTTCCCGAAACTATATTCCAAATCAGGCGTGGCGACCACTCGGCTGAGCTGTCAAAGGTCTGCGAGCAACTCCAGCATGCGGTCGAATACGCTTCCAACAACACCCAAGCAGCTTTGATACATCAGTACATCAAGTACTTTCGGCACGGGGATGTACAAACCTTCCGTACTGCCCAGAAGACCTGGGTTACAGATACCTCACCCAGAGTAGAGCATATTATTGGCTTCATGGAGACGTACCGGGATCCTGCGGAGCACGATGTGAGTGGGAAAGTATGGTCTCCATATCGGATCCGGCCGAAACGAGCAAACTGGACGCAATGGTGCAGAACGCTACAAGGTTTATTGCACTACTGCCCTGGGCTATACCAGGCGAGAACCACGGGAAAGGGCCATTCGAACCTAGTCTCTTCGATGCTCCCAACTTTACAATCGTCCACGGTTTGTGTCTCTATTGTCTCTGTGGGTTTGCTCTCGTCGCTAACGATCGTGTCCAAACTGCCTAGCTTTGGCCTTCTGTAATAGCACAGTCTGGGATGGGTGCAACTTACCGAATGTAAATCTCCTATCTCCTCTCTGCCGGTTCTTTTTCTGACTCAAAGAGAAGTACAGCGATATCCGCGAGACTTGTGGGGCAAAGAACATTGTCTTCTCCAACAGACTGGCGATCAAGGCCAAAGCTACTCCAGCATCTCGATTCGTCGATTCATCCGAGGTGGAAGCTCTGAAGAAATGGAGCGGTCCTGTCCACTTTGTCAAAAATGCCATTCATGAGCTCCTAGGCCACGGCAGTGGTAAGATGCTCAGTGAGATTTCACCAGGCGTTTTCAACTTTGACCAAAACAAACTTCCAACAAATCCGCTTACCGGAAAGTCGATCGACAACTGGTACAAACCGGGACAGACTTGGAAGGGCGTTTTTGGAGATCTGGCAAACACTGTGGAGGAGTGTCGCGCGACATTAGTCTCATACTATCTTCCCGACGACAAGGATATACAGAAGCTCTTTGGGTATGAGGATGAACAGTCTGCAGCCGAATGTAAGTTTTCGCTACTGACGCTCGAGAGAACAACCGACGGCATACGTTTCTGACGCTTAGTTCAGTCCTTTACTACCTGTATCTCACGATCGGTGTACTGGGATTGGAAGCCTTAGGTTCATACAGCGCCGAGACTGGAACGTGGGGAGACCAGCATCACAGAGTGAGTCTGTCCCCTGAGCCTTCTTTTAGTCCAGAGGTACTTGGGCTTACCGACTTGCGTTTTCAAAGGTGACTTCGCCATCTTCAAGCACCTACTACGCGACGGCCACGGAGTGATGACACTAGATCACTCGCCATCTGACAACACACTCCGCGTCAAGATCAACCGCTCCAAGATCATATCTTACGGAAAACCTTCTCTTGGCCGGTTGGCTCTCCGACTTCACGTGTGGCGTTGCACCGCCGACATTGCCGCATGCAGAGAATTCTATGAGCCCCTGACTGCGGTAGAGGGTAAATACGAGGAATGGAGGAAGATTGTTGTGACACAGAATGGGGAGACAGACTTGAGCCAAGTAAAGACGGACCCGGGTGGGAAAATCGTACAAGCAAACACCTTTCTAGTAGATGACGGCCAGGTTAGACTGAAGGTCTACGAAACAAGCAACGTGGGAATCATTCAATCTTGGGCGGAGAGACAGGTTTGAGTCACGGCTATTAATCAATGTCTGGAAGAAGTTCAGGAACATTATACAGCTTGAAACAACTGTCGTAACTGCTATAAACCCTTTTCTGTCCTTCTGCAATTATAAAGGTCATGGACAGGTGTCGTAGAGGTGTCGTAGAGAGTAGTGCGCTTGCAGCACCAAGGTACCTTGCTTACCCCGCTTCCACTGTAGGCATCTGGACAGCAGCGTACAACTGCGCCACGCCAACCAAGAGTTGCAGGATGGATAACAGAATGCTCGCTCCTCCCACCCAGAACACTGCCCAGAACGTATACCACTGGAGTGGATTTCTCTTGTCACGCCATAAATCCCGTATTTTACTGGGTTGCTGACGTAGGTTATACCGCTGGAGAGTCAACAACCGAGGGCCAAAAACAGGAAAGTCATCTCTCGCCAGATAAGATGCCTCCTCCTGAAGCTGTTCACTGACATCACGCACGGAATGGGGGAAAATCTCCCCTGGTAAGACGGAAATATTCTTCCTACCCCAGAAGGAAGTCAACGCGGAGGTGCAAATAACATATAAGAATGGGTCGAATAATCCGGATGAACCCCTGGCCGCTTCTTCTAGTTTAAGACGCTGCAGGAGAAGCTTGCGGGACTTTGGGGACTGTCCAAACAACAAACGATACGAAAGTAAAATTTCTTGATGTACAGCGGAAGACGCCTGCGATAGCCCATCGCAGCTGTATCGTGCGGGAAGTAGTGTCGATGTCATGCTAAAGCCCATGTCAGCTACCCAAAAGCTTTCTTGCTGCCCGGCGTTCAGTTCTTCCGCCTTACATACCTTTTCAGGGCTGCGATGTTGGAATTTCCCAGCACGTTGGCGACACAGAATGAAGGGTATGCGAATACTGAGAGAGTGCGGTTGGGCCGATCAAATCAAACGCAAGATGAGAGGTGATGGTGTCGACCCACGTTATCTTCACTCGACCAATAGCGTCTAGCGAAAAGTAGTCGAGGCTGGACTGGTAAAGTACTTCGTCTCCGCCGGGCTGGGTAGTGGTGTTGTGAGCCGAGACCATCCCCTCATGTCCTGGGCCAAACTGGTACCCTTGATCACCGTCAAAAGAATTCTGCCTAAAGGAATAATACAACTTGCTGAGTGGCCGCCGCAGGTCCTTCGTCGTGTACGTCCGACCCGAATTTTCTGCACTGAGGGAGGGAGCTGGGCTACCCGAAGCCTCGCTCTCTATTACCGGCGTAAGCAATGCCGAGGACCAGCACAGAACAGCAAATATGGCCTGCAATATCTGTTCCTTGTTTTGCGCGACCTCTTGTGGTGGAGCCTGAAATGCCCTGAAAACCGCCAAAGTCCACTCCCAGCCATCCACTGAGGAAGGAGACGAATTGAGGCGATCCTTGTAAACGATTTGTTGAATGATATGCGTAAATCGCTCGTCGTACAGTAGACTGAACCGACTTTCCATTTGCCAGCAGAACACCATGATTCCTGGCCATTTCTCCAAGTCGACTTCGTCACGATCAAATAACATTTTAACTGCATCCAAGCGGGGTTTGTGTGTCTATGAACTGGTGTAAGCATTGGATATCTAACGCGTCACAGGTGAAGTGCTCGCTTACCATGGTCTCTGAGGAGTTCACCAAGACCGCGAATTTCGTCATGTTGAACTTCTTACCCTGTGTCTCCAAGTCAACTCTCCAGCCCCTAACAGCGGATTGTTGCATCCCAGGTTTCCAAACAGTAGAGCCTTACATGGTTCCATGAGAAAGTTGTGAGCTTCCGGCTCAGAGCTGGACGCTCTACTCGAGGACGCTGCTGCTCGATGTCAACGGCAATTTCTTCGCCTTTAGCCATTGTATCATAACGAAAAGGAGCGCGATTCTTGGAAAAAAGCCTTTGCGTATACTGTATACCCTACCGACTTGCCCTTGGTTCACCAGCTGGAGCAAGATTCTTGAACAACACCTGGGGCGCACGGGTGGTTAAATAGGTGTCTGGTGTCGGGGGCCTATGGACTTGGGCGCGGTGAATACCTTCTCGGGCGCTTGCGCCCCTCTGTGGAGGCTTTGTAAGCCTCTTTCGGCGTCCAAAGACATATCTGCAGCTTATTGGGCTGCCACGCTTTCCATGGCTGCAGGAGATGTGACTGTGCAGTCTCAGACGGCATATTTGGAGCTGGATTTGTTCTGTTGCTGAGGAAAAAAACGACGTTCGTAGTTCGAAGGGAAAGATATCTGTAGACCAATTTTCTTGGTGGCTTCCCTGCTTTAAATACTTTGAGATCTCAGATCAACCCCGCTCCTTACCTACCTTACAATTTTATCAGTGAGATGTTTCAGTCTTGCCCGGGTCGTACCAGTTTCCCCCACTGACTCGAGTCAATCCCTTCGAACCCGGGCGCTTACACTTGGTATTCTAGTTTCTAGGAACCTTGGCGATCTTCCAAATAGGCCATTTACTATGGCAATCGCGATAATATTCGTTCTTTCTATCTTATGGTTGATATGTAGCCTGTGGGAGTCTTGGCTTAATTCAGCTCCCGGGGCCGGTCAACATTGACATCAGGGCCCAAGACTGACACGCCAGTAATATACGACTGTTTGGGTTTCCAGACATCACTACCTAGTGATGTCTGGAAGTCTGGAAGGACGATGAACGGCGGGACGGTTAAGAAGCAGAAAAGAGCAGGAAAATTGAGAGAGCAGAGGAAATGAGAAATGCTTTCCAAGGTAACATCTATGGTTCTGATTCCGTTGTCCTTCCGTTTGCTTAGGTCCTTCCGTTTGCTCACTCCACCTCCCAGCAATTTGAGAAGAGCGATAGTTTTGGCACCCCCCCCCTCCCCCCCCCATTTATCTTTTGACACCCCCCGACTCACAATATTACACCTTCGATATAAATCTTGTATTTTTGGCAGGTAAATTACCGCCTTAGCGTCGCGTGCAACATTTCCATTATCATGCAACCGCCCACCTCACTGCCGTCACATATGAAGCCATCGTCAGATCCACGGAATACAATATCAATTTCCACATTACTAAATTACCGAACTAGGTAGCTATTTTGTAGGATAACAAAAGCTCAAAAATATTGAACTGTATTCAGGGTTAGGGAAATATATGGCAATATTGTGGGTCGGGGGTGCCAAAAGATAAATCCGGGGGTGTCAGAGCTATTGCTCTTTCAGAATTACTCAACAAACCACCTGTCATAACAACGACCTTGGAGACTATTTATCGAGTTCGGTCTTCAGTTGTCAGCATTCTTATAATACCTACAGTTATCACACATCTCAACAGCACTGTAGACACGCTGTCATCGATGCCATATGTCATTGCGAGAAGAATGTATATGTAAACAGGGAATTGACGGACCCACTCATTGCAGCAACCGGATCGAACTCGACTCGTTCTGTATATCTCGCAGTGCCATGGCAGCTGTATCTTCCATGGCCGACTGTGCTCTGTGTAACAACACAGACACTTCTCTTATCCCTAGTTAAACAGCCCACAGCGTCTCGACAATTGCACTATCTCCTAGCTGCATTATCCCAATACTCTACCTAAAATCAGTTGACACATAGAGGCTGAGATACGCGAATCTCTCTCCTCAGCAAGCATAACCTCAACCGTCGAACAGAGTTCCTCTTAGCCGCATAGGAGCGACGCCAATTTATAATGTTAAGCCGCTTCAATCAAAAGTCCCAATCTGGACGATCTTAAAGACGGTTGTTGCGTCTGATTTGGACATGATTTGATTGTGTTATCCCCATCTGATGTTGTCCTTGAGTTCGCATCAACGGCAATGGGTGCAAATGCTCACAGCCTTACGCTTTTGGAATAATTTTAGCGCGAAAGAAGGGGATGGCGAGCCAATGAGATCTGGGCCGATTTGGCCGACCTGTTCCCGGGGTTTGGTGTCTGATGTGGGTCCGGAGCCGGCGTGAATTACCGGGTCACATCCGGGATAATTCTCGGGATAATCCCCTTTGGGAAAGGTTTTAGCGTAAAAGAAGGAGATGCAAGAGGCGCTTGGCTTGCTGCGCTACAGTAGGGACCCGATTCCACCTTTCGAGACTGGATGAGCAATACTTGTTTGTTGCAATCGCACATGAGTTATGTCATAATGCTAGCTGGGCAAATTCTCAGAAAACGTGCAAATGATGGCAATCCATCTCGGTAACCCGAGCTCAAAAAGGCCTGCTGTTACACTCACTCCCACCCTTCCACCTACTCCTCCTCCACCTGAACAGGCTCAAACCTCACCTCCGCAAACCACTCCGTCGCAAGCCAAAACTCGACCAAATGCTCCTCAAACGCTTCCTTCAACGCCTGCACTACACTCTTCTGCCCTTCATCCAGCAAGTCCCGGTCGTCAGTAAATCCCAAACCCTCAGCAATCCGAACCCATGCCGCCGGAGACGGGGGGTATCCTTCTCTCACCACGCTTGACCAAAGCTCCCAACAATCCACCTGTCTGCCAAACACCGTCAGAGACTCACTCGGCTCTGGATGCTGGTTAAATCTATGGAATACATGGCGTAAACCAAGCCAAGATTCCCTGGAGTTTATTAACCCTGTCATGTTCTCCCGAGACCTAGCTCTGGCTTGCTCCAGCTGCTTCTGCCGGGAAACCGTGCTTTCTGGCTGCGCCCGCGCTTGTGATGATTGTGTCAATGGCCGTGAGACTTGAGTCCAAGAATCGGGGGTCTGCTCTGTTGCTGGTGTAGGAGTTTGGGGCTCTTTACCCTTGTTCTTTGGATGAAGTTGCGGCTCAGGGCCTTGTTCATCGTTCGAAATGGTCGAGGTTCTCCTAAACGATCCCTCCTGTGGAGTGCTTGCCGGGGTTGTCGACGCTTTCCGTGCCCGTTCAGCTCGGATTCTCTCCATCTTTTGTCTGAGCTCCTGTTTACGTCGCTCGGAATCTTGGTTGCCGGAAGGTACTGGTGTGGAAGACACAGCGTTTGACGCCCGAACTCCCTCGCCTGGCTTCTCTGGGCGGCTTGAAGAGATTGCCCTTTCAGCCCGCCTTCTCTCTAACCTCTGTCTCAGCTCTTGCTTGCGAAGCTCATCGTCTTGGCTGCCGGGCGCCAAAGATGTGGAAGATACCGCACGGCCAGGTGGGACCTCGCTGCGTGGCCCTTCCATACGACTTGAGGACACTTCTCGGCTGGGGGCTTTGGATTGAACGGTGGAGTCACTCGAGACAGATGTCCGCGGTCGCTTCGACGGGGGCAACTCCGAGACGGATGCATCTTCCCGCGGTCGAGGGACCCGTATTGGTGCAGCGCCTGTCGTTCCCCCAGGATCAGAACCCCACCGTTTCGACAAGGTCTTCACGTAGCGTTCTCGCCATGACTGCCAAGTATGATGCGGATACTGAGGCACAGTTAGTGAGAGCAGTTTGCGGAAAACCAGGAAGTACAGACCTCTTGTTCCAGTTCTTTGTAGACTTTGTTCCCAGACTTCGCCGTCCCGCGCTCATTCAAATACTGAAGGAGTATTTTGTCATCCTCGGCCGTAAAGGGCATTCTCCTAGCGGGCCTTTTTTGGGTGCTTGATGATGACTGTACTGTAACAGGGGCAGTTGATGCGGGCAAACCACGAGGCGCTGAGGGTGATGCTTCTTCAGCTGAGGTGGATGGTGGTGTATCTTGTGTGCTAACTGGTGTCGGGGTCGGGGGTGGCAGTGGGCGGACCGATTTTTGAGGGAGGTGAGAGAGTTTGTCAATGTATCGTGATCGCCAGGACTGATAAGTATGGTTGGGGTGCTGGAGCCTCAACATTAGAAACAACCAATCTTCTCTTTTAGGTTTGGGAATCGTAGTACCTCGAGAGCAAGTTCTCGGTAGATGGCGAGGCCCTTGACACTCTCCCCGGCCTCCTCGTTTTGTTTGACCCAATTCAACAGAATTTGGTCATCTTTTGGCGTAAAGGGGTTCTTGGTGCCCTTCCTCGTCGAGGCAGAGGAGCCGACCGGCCGCACTGCAGAAGGAGCAACAAGATACTCCTCCTTGTTCACAATTTGCCCCTTTGAGATACAGTCTTCGACGAACTTGACGGAGACAGCACCCGCAGGAGAACCGCGGGTAACCAAATCATCCCAAATCAGCAAGTCGGCGAACTTCTCAAGCTCTACGGTCTTGCCGCCATTGTCCTACTCGGTGTCGGCCTTCGTGGTCAAGCATGGCTTATCTAGGAATGAGGGACTTACCTTGATCTTGGCAACGGCCTCACTGCGAAGAGGAAGGCGCTTGGAGACAAAGAATTTGAGACCGCCGAACAGAGTGCCCTCGTAGGATCCATTGACGCCTTCGTAGACGATGGGTGGTGGCATGACGGGGAAGGGTTCCAACCCTAACCCTGTGTCAGGGTTTTGGCTTTGCAAGACTGAGGTGCAGGTGCTTGAGCTGTGAAACGTGCAAGACCAGTCTGTTGATGTGCTATTCGTATTCTTTCAACACACCATAAGACCTCCTGGTGTCTTGATGGTAGGTAGCACGTTAATAACGATCGGTTAGATTAGGGTCTGTTGCCAAGTTGAGTCCCAGAAGCAGGAGGCTGAGTGAGACCAGGGTTAGCTGGGGACTGAGCAATTGAGGAAAACGTAAATTTGTGGTCTGCCGCTTCGCTTTGGTTCAACAGTCGCCAGTAACGCTGTAATTCCACGGCAAAAGAATGAGCAGTTGTAAAGAAGAATCCGCTTGCCAAAAAGGTAATTGATGGCGGGGTTAGTTGTTTGAAGTTGCTGGAGCCTGTGCTCTTTTGTTCGTGTTGTCAACCGCAGCCAGCACGCGTAGAGTTTGGGTCGCGCAATCACGGGACCTAACCTGCTGCTGACATAAGCACCGGATATCTGGTATCTGCAGCCCATCAAGGTTGTGTCTTGCTCAGTGAGATCTCATGAAGACGAAATAAATATCGAGGGAATTTGAGATAAAGATCGTGTTCTTTGCTGACAGCACAGGCACACCGCTGGCCTTTGTTTCTCTCAATTCTGACTGAAGGAACTTCATTACGCTGCCAGGTGCCAACCACCTCAGCTCCACGCAGTGCCGCTCTTTCATCCACTCAACAACCAACACTCATCCACCGTTTACAATCCAACGGCCATGCGTTTGCTATCGTCTTTGCAACACCCTAAAATCCAATAGCGTTTCTCATTTTATTATTATTTAATGTTCATCAAGGAGCCTATTACAAACCAAACGCCAAGATGGGCATTATCGCAACCATCGCCCTTGTGGTGTTGGGCATCTCATTCATGGTCTTTGTGACCTTTTTTGGTCGACTCCCAGCACTCAGGTGAGACACCCATCCCATACCCCTCCACAAGAACCTGTCCCTGACACAAGCACTTCAGAGGCACCCCAATATCATGGCTTCACAAAGTAATATGGGTCCACTTCCCCAACTTTCTAAAATCCATCGACCGCCGTATCACAGGCGGCAGAATCGCTCCGGCCTGCTCCCGCTTCGGGAATTACATGATGCATGACCGGCACCCATCCGTCCTGGTACGTTCCCCCTCCCCTATACCAGCTCCTTTACTGACACCTCCATATCAGATATTCTTCCTCCTCCTGCTCTCTATCGGCGAAATCCTTTACCTCCCCACCGCCTGGCCGCAACTTACCCCCTTTGTCAAATTCACCGGCACCATCTCCATCATCCTCCCTTACATCTTCCTCTACCTCGCCGCCTACACCGACCCGGGGTACATCACACCCTCCAATCACTCCTCCGAAATGTCACGATACCCTTACGATTTCACCTTATTTCACCCCGGCACAGAGTGCCACACCTGCCACTTGCTCAAACCCGCCAGATCAAAACACTGCTCCGTCTGCAAGCGCTGCATCGCCAAAAATGACCACCACTGCATCTTCATCAACAACTGCGTGGGAGCCAACAACCACCACTGGTTCATCCTCCTCCTTTTTTCAACAGCAGTACTAACTGCCTACGGAGGAATACTAGGCGTGTACCTCATGGCCAAGAAAATGAACTTCTTCTTCCCCTACTGGGCCCTCCTCCCCTGGAACGCCAACAACGGGGAGGGCATGCCACTGCGAGACTGGCTAGTAATCTGGTCGTGGGGCTTCCAGAACCAAGTCGGCATGGGAGCCGTCACTTTACTCGCCGGTCTAACCTCCCCGTTGGTGTGGGGGTTGCTGGGGTACCATATGTGGCTTGTCTACTGCGGGACTACCACCAATGAGAGCATGAAGTGGAGTGATTGGAGCTACGAGATGCGCGAGGGTTTTGCGTTCAAGAGAAGAATGCAGGATGGGAATGTGCGGCAGAAGGATCTGAGGATTGAGCCGGGGTGGACGAGGTGGCCGGCGGAGACGGAGCAAGTGCTTGTTCGGACTGAGAATGGGCAGATGCCGAGGGAGGATGATGAAACCTTGCCTGGGTATGGGCCGTGGGAAGCGGTTTGGGGGCTGAAAGACGTGGAGAATCTGTATGATATTGGGCTTTGGGATAATTTGGTGGATGTGATGGTGCCGGGCTATAATTTCAGGGATGAGCCGAGTGCCGCAAGTGGGAGAGAGAGAGGCGGGTTGAAGCAGAGGAAGAAGAGGAGGGCGAAGAGGATATACTTGGCTTGAAAGGCATCTCTCGCAACGTTTGTATAGACGGTAAAAGTTCCTGTTGATCCAATTCCCTGGGTATCAAATCTCTATCTATCCTTACAGGCCGCATGTTATACAGTATAATACACCCTAGAACGATGGATGAAGACGCTTCTTTGGCTTCGCATTCTCCCTCGCAATCGCAAACTCGATATCATCAAACGAGATAATCTCCGGCTCCTTCACCTCCACCACCTTCGGTAATCCCTTCTTCCCCTTCGTCACGGTATCCAACCCCGGCACAACCATCTTCCTCTTATCCTGCACCAACCCAGCCAACCTGCAAATCGCCCACCTCGCCGTCTCAACCCCCAATCCCCCATTCCTCGGGTCCCCCGCTCCCGTAACCCAAACCTCCCTCTCCCACCCCTTCTCCTCCCCCTCCAACCACGTCAAACTCCTTCTCTCCACCCTCCTCAGCTCCTTCCAAACCCCCACCAAAACCTCATGTATCCTCTCCTCAGCAATCTTCCTCCCCTCCACCCCCTCCTCCCCAGCAGCAGCAGCAGCAGCAGCATCCTTCTTCCTCTGCTCAACCATAGCGTAATCCACCACTTTATCCCCCTTGGTCAGCACCACCATCGTCCGCACCCCATTATCCCTTAAATTCCCCAGCACCATCCGATCCTGGTCTTTCACTCCAGCCTCCGCATCAATCAGCACCACCGCCCCCTTCAGCATCTGCCTCTTGGCCAAATACTTCTGGATCTCCGTCCCCCAGTCTTTTTTGGAACCCAGACCATACCCAGGCATATCCACCATGATCAGCGCGTATTGCCTCGGTTTTTCCCTCTGCATATATTCCTTCTGCGCCTCCCTCCTCGCCGCTCTAGTCGCCCCTTTCACGATTGCTTCTCTTTTCGCCTTGATCTCCTGAGATTTCTCAGCCAGGTCGTCGGGATCCTCCGGGGGCGGGGTGCCGAAGCCGTAGCCGTTCAGCGTGACTGTGCAACCCGCTTTTCTGGACGTAATCGCGCTCCCTTGTTTCCTTGCTACCACGCCATGGGAGTTGCGCGCTGAGGTGCCCAACAGGCCGGAGAGCGCGTTGATGAGGGTGGATTTCCCGACGTTGGAGCGGCCGATGAGGCAGATCTCGGGGGTGTGGGTGTTTACCGGGAGCTCGAGGAACCTGCCGGCGGAGTACAGGAACTTTGGGCCGCCTTTGGACGTGAAGATGTCGGTTGCTTTGGCGAGGGAGTTGGCGGGTGGTGGTGGGGCCGGGAAGGGGAGGCCGTTGGGGTCGTTGGAGGGTGGGGGGAGGTACGAGGTTGATTCGAGGGGTGGGATGTAGACTTCAACTGGCTCGAGGGGTTCGGGGTCGAAGCCGGGGAGGGGAGGGATCGAGGAGGGGCGGGGGGCACCGCGGGGTCGGAGGTGTTTGGCGGTTGCGAAGGTTCGGGTTGGGAGGAGGATGTGGTGGGTGAGGACGAGGGATCGGATGGATGGGGGCATGGCGAGGAGGTTTGGGGTTGCGCGTAGTGTCGCCATGGTGAAGAACGGACTGGCGACAGCTTTGTATTGACAATGGCTGCTGTCGCAAAGTGTGATGCGATTTACAGTGTCAATCGCTCTCCCAAAAACAGGGACTTTGCCTGCCGGTACAGCCTTATCTCTAGCTGAATCACTGCCGATAAGGGTTGGGGATACGTATATGTAAGCATCATCCCGCCAAGCTCGGCATTTTTCGGGCTGCTCAGCTCCAATACTTTCCATCCAACCACAACTCCCCTTCCCCTCTTCCCACAACCCGCCAATTCCTCTCCCTCAAGCTCCAAAATGTCAGGCCAACCTCAACTCCGCTCCCTCTACCGCTCCCTCCTCCGCGAGCTCCCTCCCAGACCAGTCCTCTCCTCCCCCCGCGCCGACCTGCACCAGCGTCTCCGCGATAACTTCGTCTCGACTGCCGCCCAACAACACAAGGAAGCCGGCATTGCCGAGCAGTACCTCCAGTACCTCAAGGCCCAGAGAACATACGTCACCCTGATTGAGCGGTACAACCCTGGCATGGGCATGGACGAGGAGGAAAGAGTTCGTCTGACGGCCAGGAGGGTGGGCATGGATTTGCCTAAAGAGTACGGAGTCGAGAAGGAGCAGAAATAGATGGGTCCGAATGGGGGACTATGCATTGAGAGTGGAGACATGAGGCATTACATGGAGTTTTGGGATAGAGATACAGGTTGGCTTGAAATGGGGTTGAGGCACAAAGGTATGTCAAGATGAGGTATTTCCAGTGCAGACACGATGCTAATATAGCTTAAAGTAGAGATCATGGCGAGTGTACCGATATTGCATCATAGGAAGGGTGGGCCTGTACGATAGAATGGTTCCTCAGCCGCCACAACAGACGAAACCACTCCTCGCGGATCTCCTCCCCGTATCATCACTGGATACCCATCGCCGGGATTCCTGGTCACAGCTCGGCCGAAGAGCTGAGCCGCGGTTTGGTAGGAGCGGGTGAGAAATGGAAAAACGAACAATCGATTCCTAGTTCTGGTGGGCTCTGTGTACATGGCCCTGAATCTGTTGCCAGTCTAACGCTCGAGCGCGTTAACCGCGCGTTTTAGTCCAGTCTGGTGACAGATCCAGGGGCCATGTAAACAGAGCCCACCAGAACTGATGACATGGGGACTGCGAGTGATATTCGGTGTCGCGAGTTTGAGCGGGAGGAGTACTCGTCAGGTCGATTTTGAAGACCTGACGAGTAGGCAGTATGAGCTAGATTTTCGACATCAAGACATCTAGTCAGGCATGTACCAATTACCAATGTGATCCCAATATGCAGAGAATCTGGCATTGGAGCGTGCTTTACTTGTGTCTGCCCATTAATGCTGTCATGCAATAAGGGTGTGATATTTGAACCATGTACAATATCTAAAAAGGTCATCCACTCATCATCCGGTCCAAGTTATGCTCGCTCCATTCATCTCCTGCTTTTTCGCTGCAAAAGAAATCGTGTAAAATCAGGGGGTATCAACGTCCATCTTGTCTGCTCGTCTTTCTCATCACAATATCTTCCCTCCCTAAGCCAACGAAAAACACCATCATAAATCCATTCCATAAGCCAAAAACATATCTATGCCAGGAGTTTTAAACACCCCCAACACCACCCTCCTCAAAACTCTCATCCCACCCGCCCGTCTCCAGCAACCAGCCCCCCACCCTCTCCTTGACCCCCCCAACCGTCTCTCCCAAAGCGCTGTTCCACTGATCCTGCACAACCCTCACCTTATCCTTCAAATCATCCGTCAACCTCGCCGCTTCATCCCGTTTCATCTCCTCCACCCTCCCACCGTCCCTCCCCTCCGCCTCCATCACCTTCCCCTTGGCCACCACCACCGCCTCCTTCACCTCATGCAGCAAGCACAGCAGATTCGTCTGCGACTCGATAAACTGATACGTGCTCTTCTCCGCATGCAGCAGCAGACTGAAAAGATACTGCAACGGGTGCTCGGTATAACTCGGGTTCTCGGCAATTTCCAGCGCCGGGATCTGGATGTGGAAGCCCTCCATGTCGCTCGGGATCTTGTCCAGCAACCGCTTGAGGTCTGGGGCGATGTCCCAGAACGCATTGAGCTGAACTTCTACCCCGCGGACGACGGTTTCCTCGACTACATCCCGGAATTCCTGCGTGCGGTGGAGGACTTCTTCGGCAAATACTTGCTGGCGTTTGTTGGCGTCTTCGATGAAGAAGGCCTTGGCGGAGGCGACTTTGTCGTCTTGCTGCGCGAGCTTGTACGGGACGAGGACGAGGTCGCGGTAGTGGTCGTTGCGGTCGGATAAGAGGTCGTATAGTGCCCGATGCAGCGTTTCGCGGGCTTCGAAGATCCATTTCAGGAGGGTAAGCTTCTCCAGCAGTTCGGGCTGTTCGTCGCCTTCTTCTTGGGGGAGGTTGGGGTTGGATTTGTGGGTTTCGTCAAAGAGGCGGGAGCGGAGGTTGTCGAAGAGCTTGGTGGCGGTGTTGATTCTGTTTTGGAGGATTTCGTTGACGGGCATGACGACGGCGGTTTGGAATTCGTCGAAATCGGTCTTTTCGAGGTCTTTGAGTTTGGTGTGCTCGGCGGCGGTGGCGTCGGCTTCGATGCGGGCTGCGTCTGCGTAGGATAAGACGCCGGAGGAGATGTCTTGGTGGAGGTTTTGGCGGAGAGCGACGCGGCGTTGTTTGACGTCTTCGGTGAGGGCAAGACGCTTTTGGGAGGAGGATTGCTTGTAGACTTCTTGAATGGTGGTAACTTCGGCCAGGTCGCTGACAGTGCGGATCGCGGTGCGGATTTCGGTCAGTTCGGGGTGGTTATTGTTCACGGCTGGATGATGTCGTGGATAGGGTGGTGGGAGGGTGACCAAGCGGGAGACATCCAAGTGGTCAGGATTCGGCGTGTTGGGAGCTGTTGACGACGAAGCCATAGAGTTGCGGGAAAGGGCCTGTGGTGTCATCGACTGGTCTGTATCATGCCAGCCAGTCTTTTCAGGGGGGTATCCGTGGGAGGCTCGCTTGCTTGAACCAGCGGGTGACGCCTGCGGCTCATCAATCCATTGTAATGCCTCACGGGCCTCTTTCGGTACACCCATATACTTGGACTCTCGTTTCGACCTTTCCATCCGGGAGGAAGGGGCACCCGTCGAGTCAGCCTCCCACCATCGGCTTGCCGGTCGCCCTCTCGAGTCCTGCTCGTCAACCGCATCGCTAACGCTCATGCTCAAGATAGGTGACAACGACGGCATGTAATTGTTCGAGGGCCAGTTCTGGTTTCCAGAAGGCGATGGTGACTGCTGCGGCTGCTGCTGATTCACAGAGGTAGGTGTTTGGGCAGAAGATGACGCTCCATGGTTTCCATCAGAAGCTGACCCAATCGAACCACGGTGTGACCTCGGCTCAGATGACTGCGGTGTTAGTTCTACCGTCCCGCTCGTGGCCGAGTTGATTGACTCTCTCCTGACTGGCATTGGCCTGAACAAGTCACGGGTCAGGTCAAGGACCTCGGAACCCATTGCCCCAATGGCAGCCCCATATCGCTCCCTTCGTATCCTAGATTCGTTCACGAAGAACTCTGCAAATAGCCGCACTCGCTCGGCATCATTGGCGGCGGAAGCTTCTCGGTCAGCGAAAACCGCGAAGCGGTCGACAGTCCCACGGGCAAACTGCTCGCTACTTTGTGTGATTACCATGTGCTTCGACACAGGATAATTGTGTGATGGCGATAGGGGAGCTGACATTGGTACATCCTGTCCCATCCCTCGGTGTGTTGACGATGACCTGCTGCCCGTGGGTGGAGTTGGCAGCGCCCTTGGAACCACATGTCGCTCAGGGTGTTTCTGTGAGTTGGGCGATAGTCTTGTCGGGGTTACCTGACCGGACATGCCCTGCCCAGCGGCTCGTGGTGTCCTCGACTCTGGAGTATCGACAGATTCGCCCGTCCTCGGAGTCTCACTTGTCCTCCCCGTCCTCGGTGTCCCTCTTCCGATGGTCAAGCGCCGTTGGAGCCCGCCAGAGGATGATGAACCAGGAATAACAATATCAGAAAGGCCATGGGGGGAGTTGGTCGCATCTACAGAACCGCGGGTTGCTAGCCTGGTCCGGCTCTCGCTCCGCCGCTCCAGAAGCGTCTTGTCCCCTCTGACCACTGGACTCCTTCGGATGAATCCTCCTGCTGAGCTCGGCGCCGAAGATGTAGCCGATTCAGGCTGGGCTCCGGCCCCTGAGCTTGCGACACTTGATGTCTCTGAAAGCTGAACGCCCGCTGTGGCTTGTGGGTCGGCGTGTTGTTGTGGCTGCTGCCCTGGTGGCCCAGGAAGATTATCCCCCTCTCTCCAGTTGGCTGGTGTCAAAGGCACAGGCCCTAGAGCTGCCACCCCAGTTGGCGGCGGTCGACGGGTAGGTGGTGATACAATTGGATCGCCGCTAGATTGTAATCTCTGCATGCTTTGCGACCGACTGGATGATGGCGGTGGCCCTGGCGGTGGTGGGGGGACTGGCATAGATGGGTCCCATCGAATCTGAGAGGAGGAACGCGACCTGGCCGAAGTAGGTGTAGCCACCGCTGGTGTCGAGACAGCTCGTCGAGCCCCCGGCGCCATATTCTGCGAGGCATCGGAATCTGTCCTTTGTGGCACTTGGTGGGGTATCTGCAACGTCAAAGGCCCTGGGTGGCCACCAACTGGACGAGACAGCAGCCCACTGAGAGAGCGAGAAGACGGCTGGGGACTCGAATCAAGCGGTGCGATGGCTGGCTCAGGTTCACGTCGTCTTGTCAGCGAGGGAAGACCAAATCGCCTCTCTCGAGAAGCGCCTCTCGTGCCAGGCGGAGGGGGAAATGATGTGTTGGCCACCGGCGATTCTGTAGCCGCCCTCTGCAGAGGAGGATGTGGTGCCCGGGCAACAGAAGTATTCGCAGTTGGTCCTTGATCGAAGTTTGTGCTCATCGGTCTGCTGCGAGGGGGTGAGTAAGGTGGGGGTGGCAGCGGTGACCCTACGAACTTATCAGTTTCATTTGTCAAAGACGCACCGGCAAGAGACTTACCTTGAGGTTCCTGGATAGACGCGACCTGCATCTGTTCCTGGCCAGTGCCTGCCGTTGGCGAAGTGATCCATTGCTGTGGGTTGTATGGCTGGATGGCACTCAGTGGAGTCTGATTAGATGAGAAGGCGCCGTGAGAGCTGACGGACAGCGCCGAAACGGGTGTGCCATTGTTGTGCTGAGGATGGTAAACACCCAATGATGCCGTGAGCAGAGGATTAAGTCCAGCACGAAGGCGCGCGGTTGGATCCCGTGAGGAGCTCATCATCGGTTGCATCTCGGGGTTGTCCTGGAAGAGCTCTTGGCTCCTGATCCAATGCTGAGTGAACAAAGAGGCTCTCGCTTATCCCTCGAGATATCCAACCCCAAATAACTGCCCGGCGCTTTCTTTCCGACACTCTCGATCCAACACCACGCAGCGGCTTTTCGGTCCTGGTCACCTCGCCATACACAGCTGAGTGTGTGTCGTCTTTTTTTGCGGGGCCGTCAACTACAGGGACATGATCAAGACTAGAGCCAGCGTCGGTGCTATTATGTCGGTAGCCAACAACTCAACATAAAATCCCAGAGTCAGAGTTGAAGTCGTCCTGGTCAAGATGGGCGGCTGAAAGAAAGACGGTGCAACTGAGCAAATGGAACGTGGTGTGGTTCCGCGGCGCGGTGGGTTGGGAGCGCTGCAGGAGATAAAAGAGGGATTCCTCAAGACCAGACTGTATGCCGCAAGGTGCCTAGCCTATCAGCACCCCTGCTTACTGCCCGCTGCTGGTGTTCCCACTTGTGGTGCTGCTGCTATGGACCGTGGTGCTAGCCCCGGTACGGTACGTATATTAACAGTCGAACCTGCGTGGAAGTGCGGGAGCCGGCCACCCGCTTGAACTTCCCTCCCAGACGGGCCTTCTCCAGAGAGGCTTCACTCCGAGGGTGAGTCTGGCTGGTTGGTCGGGGATGCCCTGCAACGGTGCAATAAATTGCCTACAGCCAGCTGGTGACCCCGGAGGATGTTAGACGTAAGCGTTTCAGGCGGCCAACTGCTGGGACAATACCGTGTCCCGAGATACGCTGCATTGCAGATATTCTCTTGATCTGCAGTGCCTACACCGGGGTCGGCCAGAGGTCTTACAGAGTCCTCCTCAGACAGGCAGGCAGACAGAGAGGGGCCCAAACCTGGATTGCCTGGTGTTCTGCAAGACACAGGCGAGACATGCAGGAGGCAGCTCCTGGATCCTCGCACGGCCTCACCTATATCTTGTCATAACGGTCCAGAGCCATCTACAGTGGTGATGGTACCTGCGGTAGCGGGGGGTTACAGAGAACAGTTGATGAGCAACTATCAAGAACGGGTCGGTCACGGTCTGGCATTAAACTGTGCCATGTTTGGTCTCTTGGCTCTGCGTTGACAGGCGTGAACTGGATGATCGTGGCGACGGTCGAGAGTGGGAGGGCAAAAAGGAGGGGTCGGTTGACTGCGAGACGGCTGCGACGGTGATTGGGCACGTCTGTTGTCGTCTGCCGGTAATCTATTCTTGGTTGCCTTTGGTTGTGGGCAAAATTCAGATGCCCCGCGATGATTCGCTGGATGCTGTGAAATGGTTGGTGATGCGTGCTGCCGGCGCTTAACCCCCTTGCTGAATCCCCACCGTCTGATTCGGCTGCTGCTGGCAGATGGCACATGCTTGGAGAAGAATGCGTTAGTCCAATCTGGGAATGGTGTCCGTCTCCCGTCCTGGGCATCATGCGTGTTGGACATAAAATTGTCGCGAGTATGGGTTGGTGATCTCTGCAATATGGAAGCATATGTGAATTTTCTGTAGATATTTTGGTAAATACTGGCCCCTGATAGCCTACGGTCTTTCCGCCGCTTTTTACCCCTACCGATGGTCCAGACTCCGGGGTCCGAGTGCTCGGGCCCTCTCTTATCCCTCGATATCAGTTGCTACACCACTTCGAATAGTTTGACACAGCATTACGACCACCAGAATTATTCCTTGGAGGATTCACTCTGTCGCTGCCGTCGTAGGCGATCGAACGGATCGGTTCCGACACCGGGCATCCAAGCCAAGCCCGGAACACCCCAGTTCGATGTCTTGATCGCCTCTCTTGCTGCCCTCACATGGTCCCCAACGAGAACATCAACGTACAAGAAGCCGTCAAGGTGCCCTACTTCATGCTGGAGCATCCGGGCAAAGAGTCCCTTCCCCTCCAACTCGACGGTATTGCCGTTGCGATCAACACCGGTGACCTTGGCCCAACCAGCACGACTAGTTGGGAATTGCAGACCTGGAACCGAGAGGCAACCCTCGTTGATGGCCTTTTGGCCGGGTAGCGTTTCCGGCAGGGTAGAGGTCTCAAGAATGGGATTGATGACTTCGCCGCGCCGACGTTGCCCAGTTCTATTGACGTCTTCCCAGCAGTCGTAAACAAAAAGTCGACGGGCAACACCGACCTGGTTTGCAGCAAGCCCAACACCTTTGGCGGCACCCATGGTTTCGTACATGTCCTCAAGCAAGGGAATCACGTCGGCAGGTGGTTTGCCCTCAGCGTCGAGGTGGACGATCTCGGTGGGTTTGTGTAACACCGGATCACCGACAATGAATACCGGAAGTATTGCCATGATAGCTGCCAAGTTGAATGTGGGAGGTGATGAGCGGTTTGTGTCAAAGATGGAAAAAGTGGGAGCTGAGGAGTAGAGGTGCTGAGGAGATGGGTTGGGCCGGTCAACTTGGGCTCACTTGTGGGGTGACCGCTTACACCCCCACACAAGGTGAGTTGTTGAAGATTGATGCCGAGCTCTCGAGAGGCATCATAACCACATGACGACAAGACCAAACAAATAGTTGTCATAGTGTCTTCAAGAATGAAAACCCCTCATTCCGTGGCCCAACGAGACGGTGATGTTGCTTGCCCCCTTCCTGCGGCTCTGCATGGGCTTGAAGTTGGTGATATGATGGCCCAATGAGATGTGTGAAGTCAACACCGAGCAAGCTGGGCAGCCGTAGGTTCTCCACTTCGGCCCCGATCGCTGGGATCAGGATGTGATCAAGTCCTAGAAATAGCAGCGGCTTTTGACTGGCGAGTGTTTTTCAAGGTGGATTCGACATGAGGCATCTCCAGAGAGGTGTTGACTTGGTCGAAAACTCTCCTTTCCGAGTTGAGTGTGGTGTGTCGGGTTCGTGCCGTCGCGGGACATTCGGGATGAGGCTTCCCGTGTTTGCAAACCTGCCAGTGCCTCAGTGATGCAGAACACCATGGCGAGTGCGGTGATTACGGATGAGCTCCCAATGTTTGTGCGGCTTCGGGAGAATCGGAAACTGTGCTCCGAGGTCACATCCCATCCGGTTGGCGCCGAAGGTCAGTTTTTTTGCATGTAATACTGAGAAGTAGTTGGCCTGTCGTCGCACCGAAACATTCGACTCCCAACCACCATGTGTTGTTGACCTTATGTGCCCTCAAGGGTGACAGGCTCGAAGCTCTGTCCGGGTACCAACTGCTGTTGTGTCATACTGATGGCCAGACCAGTTCTCCGAGCAAACCAATTTGGCCTTGGCCATCAACATTGAGATGTGGCGGGACACATTGTGCAACTTGCCATCAATTACACAAACGCATGAGTTTTCGAATTCGATAAGCGCGTCAAAGTGATATCTGTAATTAGAAGTGAGAAGGCATCATGTGCCATCAAGGAATTGGAGATAATTGGACAGGAACAAGAAAGAGGGCAGTGTTGAACTGTCAATCATTTGTTGCTAAGACGCTCAAAATGGCCGAGAGAAGGCTCCTGTGTGCCTGTTGATCTGGTTTTGGTGGTTGATGCATGTCAGAGCTCAGCATCTCAATCAGGCGGCAGAAACCGAGAAAGAGCCCCAGCAGAGCTACCCCACTAAAGGCGGTCAGCGTTCTGCCCCAACTCTCCGCCCAACTGGAGCCTGTTAAGTTTTCTAGAGCTTTCCAAACTGCTCTTTCTGACCCTCTCCATTTTCTTCACTGGGCGCTCGCCCACTTCTTAAAGCCTTCCACTTCTCTTCAACGTCAACAAACAACTTCTTACGACCATCACGACACCAATCCCACGACCACCTTCAAAGGTAGGACGCGCTTTTCTTCTCTCCTTCCCCTCCCAATCGCTTGCTTGCATGATGATTGTTCAGCTGGCACCAGTCATAGGGCGACTTGTACTCCCTTCCCTTGATGACGAAGCTGCGGTCTACCAGGACCATCTCTGACCTAGCACCACTTCTCTCTTCCTCCTTTGCGCAATCCGTCTCTCGTAACGAACCAATTGCTGACTGGAGAAAACAGATCTAATTTTTTTAAGCACGACCGTTTCTATACTCGTTTTTTAATACCGCGAAAATGGTCCTCCACAACCCCAACAACTGGCACTGGGTCAACAAGGACGTCTCGGTGTGGTCGAAGCAATGGTTTGATGACAACCTGACCAAGGTCGAGGCCAAGGAGGGCGACGTGTCGGCCAAGATTAGCAAGGTCGTCAGCATGGACGGTGACTGCGACGTCGCGCAGCGCAAGGGCAAGGTTATCACGATTTTTGATGTCAAGTTAACGTTGGAGTTCACAGGTACGTTTTTCCATAGAATAAAAACACATTTTCCTGAAGCCCGTTGCCGTTCTTTTCTGCCCTGTGAATCCTGTCCATGTCGCGTTCGTAGGCTAAAACTCTGTCCTGCAGGCTCCACTGCCGAAGGTGACGAAGTTTCAGGGACAATCACGGTCCCCGAGGTGTCGCACGAGCTTGAGGAGGATGAGTTTGTGGTAGGTTACGCTTGTCCATCTGCGGCCTCAAGGCCTTGTAACAGTTCACTAAGTGTTGCCTTGTAGTTTGACATCGACGTCCACTCCGAGTCCAAGGAGAAGCAGGCCGTCCGGGACCTCGTCAAGTCCAAGATCGTTCCCCAGCTCCGCAGCCAGTTCGTCAAGCTGGCACCTGCTCTCATCGTCGAACACGGCAAAGACCTGCAGCATCCTGCCGGCTCCAACCCATCCAGCGGCTTCAGCACCCCCAAGTACCACCCCCCGACTGGCGTCCAGGCCGCCAAGCCTGCCACCACAGCCACACAAAGCAACGCCGGCAGCGTTGTCAACACCACGACGGTTACCGACAACGAGGAGTTTCGTACCACGGCTGAGGAGCTTTACAAGACCTTCACCGACCCCCAGCGGATAGCTGCATTCACCCGTGCCCCTCCCAAGGTCTTTGAGGGTGCCAAGAAGGGCGCCAAGTTTGAGCTGTTTGGTGGCAACGTCTCGGGCGAGTTCCTGGAGCTGGAGGAGCCTACCAAGATTGTCCAGAGCTGGCGTCTGGATCAGTGGCCTGCTGGCCATTACTCCAAGCTCAGCATTCAGTTTGACCAGAACGATGTTGATCATGTGACAGTCATGCGCGTCGAGTGGACTGGTGTGCCCATCGGCCAGGAGGAGCCTACCAAGCAAAACTGGCTCGAGTACTACGTCCGCAGCATCAAGAGAACTTTTGGTTTCGGCACCATTCTCTAAATAACGGTTTAACAGGGGGAACGGGATGATGGACACGGCGTTGGGTGGCTGGGTATGAAAGTTGACGACATGGCAGGCGGAATTTGCATTCAGGATTCGAAAGAGATCGTGGCACACAGTTAGAGCCAATGAGAAATAATGATGCATAATACCATGATTCGGGCCGGTGGTAAGGCACTTTGTGAGGCGGTTTTATGTCACTGCAAAGCTCCCGTCTCCACCTACGCGGGGTGATCATCGCAGAGCCTCAATGTCTTTTGAAACATCTTTCTTTTCTTGTTTCTAACTCATATCAGCCATCCGCACACCTGAGCGCTTCTAGCAATACGAAAACTTCTACTTATACGGAGGTTATAGAGAAGAAATCACTGACGAGATGGCGCCTATTTACAAGATTGCCCTTATCCAGTTCCAGCCGAAGGTGAGAGACTCATTTCGTGTCAAGGGTGATGTCATCACTTCATCCGGTCCAACCTCACGGCCCAACGTCCCTCAAACTACCGTTTTATACTGACGCTGTCTACAGGATGTATCCCCAGCTGAGAACTTCACCCTCTGCTCCAATTACATCCGAAAAGCGGCCTCCCAGGGAGCGAACCTAGCGGTGCTCCCGGAGTATCACCTCACATCCTGGTGTCCCTCCCACCCAGACTTCATCGCCTCCTGCATCGAATCCACGCCTTACCTGTCAAAGTACCAGTCCTTAGCGAAAGAACTCAAAATCGACATCGTCCCGGGAACAGTTTGCGAGGTCCACCCGTCGCCTTCCCCCGATGATGTTACTGCCACTTCTCGCACGGGGAAAGACCAGGGACAGCATAAGGAAGTGAGGAATATGGCGTACTTCATCTCGGGGCTGACGGGAGAGGTGGTAGGGAGGTATCAGAAGCGGAATCTTTGGCATCCGGAGCGGGAGCATTTGACTGCCTGGGGAAAGGAAGGTGGTAGACACAAGGGTTTTGACATTCCCGGGTTGGAGTTTCCGGACGGTACTCCGGTGAGGGGAGGCATGTTGATCTGCTGGGACACGATCTTTCCGGAGGGGTTTAGGGAGCTGATTGCGGATGGGGTGGAGCTGATTGTGATTCCGTCTTACTGGTTGGTTACTGAGGATTTTGGGCAGGAGGATGAGAAGGAGAGGGAGTTGGCGAGGAAGGGGGAGGAGGAGTTTTTGAGGGGGGTGGTGACTACGAGGGCGTTTGAGAATACGGCTACGGTTGTTTTTGTGAATGCTGGGGGGTTGAGTCAGGTCGCTGTGCCGGGGGTGGGGTCGAGTGAGGGGGGGGTTATGGGGGTTGAGACGGAGGAGATGAGGGTAGTGGAGGTTGATTTGGGGAGGGGGAGGGGGTTGGAGAGGAGGTATAAGATTAGGGAGGATATGAGAGGGGAGGAGTGGGGGTATGGGGTTTATCATGGAGAGGAGAGGGAGGTGGTGGCCGGGAAGGAGCGGGTGGTCGATAGTTGGAATGGTAGAAGGCGACAAGTGTGGGAGGGCTCTATTTGAGCTTCGTCACGGTGTTTGGCATGTGGCTGAGCGTCTCTGGGCAAGGTGCAGAGTGTTCTTTACGGCAACTTGGCCTCGGGTCCAAAATTTGAGTGCAATCTGACATTTGGGGCATACTTTGTGTGATAGTGAAAGGGCCTTCCTGAATTCCCAATTGAACCTCTTGGTGAACTTTGTACTGCAATCCACGCCGTGATAGCCGAGAAGCCTTGCATGATGGTTCGGAGGAATATAAAATAGGTACATTCACGGGTGTAACGATCCCCGCTTGATGCCTCGTTTTATATCTTTCAGGTCCTGTATCACAGAGGCCAGGTTTTCTTCCCTCATCCAGTGTTTTTCATTACGATCTTGATCGTTTCGGGGGGTATCGGAGCTGAAACTCATGCCGCAACCCAGGTGCGCCACCTGCTGCGCGGATGCTCATGATTGGCACTCTTCACATCAGGTTGCTTTCCCGCAGGCAGCGCGCTTAGCTCGCCAGGCTGAAGAATGATTGGGCAACGATGTAAAGGACATGAGCACCACCTCGTAAACCATGTTCATGAATTCTGCAGCGTCTCCTCCCTCCTCACCCACCGATCAACCTAAGAACCCGTTTCCTAAAAATACCTACACCACAACATGGCCGATGGGACTAGTTATGACGGCTCAACATGCGCGGAAACCGCAAATTCGACCGATTGTCTCTTACGGCTTGTTCTTGCGGCACTTGAACAGCAAAAGACCGACGCAGGCGAAGAATACAACTGGGATCCTATCACCTTTGTCTTCACAGCCACCATAGGTATCATTGCGGCGTTCCTCGCTCTCCTCACGATCTATCAAGCCGTCATCGCTTCAGGCCCTGGACGCCGCAAATCAAGTCGACGAGCCATTGGACCTTGGGCAGACAAAACCAAAACTGAATGGAGTTGGCGGGACTTCAACAGTCTATCGGTTGCTACTACACCGGTTCTTCGTGCTGAGGATCTGTTGGATATGGCAAGAAGACCACCGGATGATAAAATTCATCTGGGTAAAGAACGTCACCCGGGATTCGACACTATGGCTGGTACAGCCTCACCTTTGAAACACAGCGCAACTTGGCTGCGGTTCTTGGAACATGTCAATCTGGACACAACCGTTTTTGAAACAAGCTTGATTGAAACAACTCTCGCAGACTACCTGCCCAGCGACCTTCTTGCAGTACCAGCGTACGCCGAAGTTGGTCTCCTCACTGCGGTGGCTGCATCAGCTCGCGCACACTCACTGTTCACCGCCTCAGAACCGTCTTCCCAGTCAGCATATCCGATTGTTAACGGGAAAGATTTTCAATTTGATTTCCGGCAACATCCTCTCCTGGGCATAGTAGGAGTCTTTTCCCAGTATGGCCAGGTTTCGCGTCGTCATACCCATAAAACGGAACGCATTCTGCAACAAAAGGGCCCCTCTGCACGTTCTTCACGGTCGAGGGAAACTTTTTGCCGTTTCCGGACTCGCTTATGGGGTGTCGCAATAACAAGTCGCACCCCACCCTCCTTACTGTTCATGTTATTTTCAGCATTATCCGAAAGTAACTGTCATTGCGGCGTTTGAAATTAGCTTATAGTTTTTAAGAGAAGTAAACTGTAAATAAGTTAAGATATATCTATTGCTAAAATATATCTTCGGTAGGCTAGTTGATTAGGCCTTGTCGGTAGGTGGAAGTAATTACCGTAAAGATTAGGGTTCCTGAACTGCGAAGTACGACGGTTTAAGGTGGTACCGAAAGAAGGTAAGTATAGGGAACTATACCCTGTAAATAAGATGGTAGGTACTGGATTACAGGGATCTATGCCCTGGAAGAGAGTGTAGTGAACTAGTATATTGAACTTTAACTGTTTAACTTAAATTTAAACTTAGGAAGGGAAAGAAAAGACTATTCTAAACATATTGCGAGGGAAACCTTTTATGGGTATTTAAGACCTCGTTTCTTCCTTATCGCTCCCTATAATTTCCATTGGTTTAGTGGACTTTGGTAGCTTATATTATTGATAAGCCCTGTTGAGTTACTCCTATTCGATTGAATTTAGTAGTATAACGAACCCTTATCCGGAACCTCTGAAAAGGATATATAGTTAAATAACACTTGTATAGATATACTTGTAATGTAAACTGCGGAACTATGTACAATTAGCTAGTTCCTCTGTAATATCTCTTATTGATTAGCCTATCCGTTATATTTACGTTTATCTGTATTTATAATTGTAATAAGTAGGTAAGAATGCTGTAGCTACCAGGGTCTTAGGCCGTTGAGAACGTTGTAGCTACCGTAGTTTTAATTTACTGAGAGTCCTGTAATAGAGAGTACTGTGGCTTACTGTAGCTTACTATAGTAGTCGTAGTAGAAGGCTCTATGGCTTTTTATAAGTGCTATGGTTCCTAATTAAAAGTATTGGAAATTATAGGGAAGAAGATACTGTAAAATCCACAAATAAGTACTATATTTTAATATCTTACTTACCCTTTATAATACTACGGGAAGCCCTAGGCCCGCAGAACTTTCGGTGTACTATAATACTAGTATAGGATATAATTCACCTTTCTTCTATTTTTACTTCAGTCAATAAGTGTTTCGCTAGTATCTACCTACATTACAACCTTTATTTAAATCTATCTCCGCGCTAAGGAGGTTCTCATTTAATTGTAAGAGGTAGGGCTTAATTTCTAAGAACGTAGTTTAAACCTACGCTTTTATTAACTTAGATTAAATGTTACGGTGCAATCTTACTATTGCGAAAACCACCTATAATTGCTATTAAAAGCTATAAGTGATCTAAGTTGACAACTTAGATTAGATTAGTAGTATAATAATGTTAGTTATATTATTCCTACATAATATATATTAATATAACTATAAGAAACTATTGCTTATATAATATTTGTCAAAGACAAATATAGTTTTATTTTAATAATAAAACTTCAAATTATTATGTTTAAATATCCCTTTAAGCTATTAAGGTGATATTTTAGTATATTATAATATATTACGTAAGCAATAGTAATATTTAATCAGAATTAAAATTGGTT